>JAQQZY010000017.1:6377903-6400060 GCA_030068375.1 Ostorhinchus rueppellii | reverse complement strand
ACAACGCGACTGTGGGGAGATTTTTAAGCCAAATGGTAAAATATGTGCCAAAAAAGATCTCCCACCCCACCTTTAATTGTTAATATCTCCACTGAACTTTTGCATTTCACAAATTCATCCCACGGTTTGGATTGGACCCTTTGGAAGACTATGTGTTTGACGCCCCTACTTTAGATTGAAACGAGGCCTAAGGAACTGGAAACAAAGACTTCCAGACAGACATAAAGCAGAGTGGACTGAAATGGAACGCAAAGGACTCAAAAATGACTGGAGGAGTAAAGCAAGTAATCTGTAACTTATGCACTAATTCAAAGAAATGATATCTAAAAATGATATCATAAATGTAGGACACTGGTCTGACATTCCTCACCTACCCTACCCTACTTCAGCAGTGCTTCTCTGTACCACTCCAGTTTCTTCACCTATTAAACTCCCTATCTTTAATGCAACATGTAACTCTAAACAGGAAATACAGGCAACGTTTGGATATAGAGAACATCTTTATTTAGATGGAGGGCTAGGCCATGTTTGTTGACTTTCACACTGAATTTTACACAGGGAAATCAAAATGGATTTTGGTGCCATGATAAACATCCTCAAATGAGGTAAGAATAACCCCCCCCAGTACGAGGTCAGCAGCGGGATGGGGTCTCCACAACACAGACTCACACACTCTGAACTCTACAACCACCTTAAGCTTTACAGCATGCGATATAATGAAGCTGAGATACAGTATCTACAAGTTGATCCAATCACACAGAATGATTCTTATTTCACCTGCGAGGCATGTGTAAACGTACTTAATAATTTCTCTTAATATTAGTTTATTACTTATAGTGATTTAACAGTGAACTGAGTCCCTTGTGTGGTCCGACTTCGGCTCTTTATAGTGACAAATCTGGAAACACAGTATCCAGCACTGAAACAATGTGACGAATCATCACAGACGTAACACATACACACAAAAAAACAACTCTCATCACTTGCATGAGTAGACATAGACGTGGCCTGAGAGGCACAGAATAAATATGACGATGGATCGAGTCAGTGATATCACAGACGAGCGCGTCACTCAAACAGCAGGTCTTCGTCCGCCTCTTCCGTCAGCATGTTGGCGGGCTCTGCGATTGGACCGAGCTTGGCCAAACGTTCAGCAATCTCAAGTTCCGTCCTCTCCCTGAGCTGCTTCTTCTTCTCCTGGATCTTCTTCAGCCTGGAGGAGGTCAGATGTTGAGATGGAGGAATTTATTTTAATAGAAACAGGATGTGACGTGTACATTTTAGATGGATAGAAGCTTTTGAATCTCCCTTGGGATTCCTAAAGTATCTATCTATGTAGGTAGAAGAGTGTTAAGCTAGACAAGAGGTTTAAATTTGTCATGAAAACTGAAATGTTGGCTTTTATTAGACATGTTTTAACCTGTAAAACTCCTCTCGTTCTCTCTCATCCAGTTCTGTGATGATGTAGGTGAGGGTGCGATCAATCCGGGGAATAATCACTGCAAATATGGTTAAAAAAAAAGTTATCTATAGTAATAATATTTTGTCTAAATTCATTGTGGTAAGGAAAGAAAGTAGGAACTCACCATGCTCAATAGCATTTACACGGCGATTGGTTATCTTTATGGCTTCATCCAGAGTAACAAATGATGTCTGCAAAAAAACACAAAAAGGAACTGTTTTCAAGAAGCAGATAAAATCACTGCATTTTTAACAATCAGCTAAAACTTTCTTTCACAGTTATAAGGTATATAAAGAGGTTTCACCATGTATCAAGCTAAATCGACCATGAAAAATTTGTAACAGCACCCCCTACCTGTAAGGAGGCCAACTCCACGAGCAGCTCAACAGCTCTGGCGTAATTCCTCTTCAACCTGGACAGCTGCTCTCCTCCTCTGGCCAAACCAGTCAGCTCATAACCTGACGACACAAAGTCAGTTAGATTTGACTATAGATTCAGATTCAGACTACTTTATTAATCCCAAAAAGACAATTCAGTTCACCATTACTCTGCCTTATCGAACATCCTTATTGGCCAAGATATTTCTAGAATTCAAAGACCAAAAAGAATGTTATTGACTATTTATGATCAGACAAAACTCACTGTCTCCTCCTTCTTGGTAGTGCTCGAAAACAGGTAGGGTAACACCTAAATGATTTAAAAAAAAAAAATGTGTAAGAATTTGTCTAAACAGTAAATATAAAAAAGGAGCGGGTGTGACTTTTAAAGCTAACCTGCCACATTGTCTTTCTTGGCTCGGACTTTGACCTGGGCTTTGTTGACATTCTGGATTACGGTGGTGCTGTAGGAAAAAAAAATAATGGCATATTGGTGTTCCAAAGGCATCATCTCTGAAAACACAATCAAGACAAGATCTTTTAGGAATTCTTACCTGAAGTCTCCAGCTGTAAATTTGGCCTCAGCCAATGAGAAGGCCGCCTCTCTCATCACCTCTCCCATCTTGGTCTTAGTCTAATAAAGAATTCACATCTTATCATTCCATTGTGTAAAATACTCTTTAGCATTGTATTCCAGTAGTCTAGTCAATCTTCTGCTAATTTTGTCATTTTAGGTTAAATTCTTAAACTTGATACCTCTCAAAAACAGCAAATGAAATGCAGAGCCAGAAAATGACTTTTAAAAAGGAACTGTTCATACATGTATCACGGAATAAGATCATTTTAATTCATTTTCAACTGACTTCGATAATTTTACGAAGAATCTGGCGGAAACGCATGGAGAGGGCATCAGATTTCTTCTTCAGGAGGTTGCGGCCAGTTTGGGCTCCTTTCAGGCGAGCCTTCATGATGGTCTGAGCCCTGGAAGCACAGATATTTCTTAATTCCTTCATTAAATCTTTAGGTTGTTTCAGAAATATATGGGACAAGCTTTGTAATGCGGTTTTACACAGGCTGTAGCAAAGAGCCAGGTAATAATTAAGGTAATATGGACAGAAGTAACTACACAGCAAGAGAAATCAGCTCGTTATTGGTATATAATATGTCACTTTGTACCTTTCTAATAAGTAGTGGTTTCCTAAATCATATATCATAGCCTGCCCTTTTCCACTTTCTATGAATCAAATATTTTCACACAGCATCTTAGAAAATATACCACAACTAGTTAGAAAAAAAAACTAAAGCTATGTGTGCACTCATACAGGTCATTATAAACTGAAAAAAAAAAAACTAAACATATATTAAAGACTAATCAAAATGTAAAAATATCAGTGCTGGCTGACCTCTACACGATCATATGCTGCCATGATGAATAAATTACAAAAAAATATGTGTATATGAATATGTGCTGCACTATGTACAGTCTATCTGTGAAATGTCTCAGGGTCACAGTCTTTCAGACTGACAGCTCACACAGATCAAACATCACATGATAAAATAAGGACTCTTCCTCTTTCAAACAGCCCCTACAGATGCTAAAATAAACCAAACCAAGCCTTGATTCACAACCGAACGTGACTGATCGCCATTTACGTGAGATTAACCAAGCACAGAAGTAGACAGGTAAAGTAAATCATCAACCCAAATCAGCAAAAATGTGTCATATCAGTGGGCTTAGCGTCAAGCTAGCAAACAAGCTGCTTACATTCTGGAGGGGAATATGTCGATCCTGTCTTTCCCAGACATCTTCGCGTTTTTTGGTCGATGACTACGATCTTCAGTTTATCCCAGTTTCCGTAAACAAATACTGAAATTAAATATCCCCTGCTAATTTATTAAACTACACATGCAAAACAGATATTTCTTTTTTTTGTCTTGGTGCAGGATTAGAAGCATAGATGGAGGTGATGGTCGTGATCTTGTCCGACTCTCTATCCGTGATGATCAGCTGGTCTCTGGTCATGTGACTGTATGAATTGCGGTGTGCGCATGCGCGACACTGAAAGTTCTAACGATCTTTTCCGGGTCGAAATAATTAGCACACCCATGAATGTGAGCTAGCGGGCCCGAATTCTTCAATAAAATAACAAAAACGAAAATAGAATCAGACTTCTAATTAGTTCTGATACAGACCATTCCAGTGTATCGCTCTGTAACCATATGACACAGGTGAGTTTTTGTGGTTTTACGGAGCTGTTTGGTGGTTATCGGTTAACATACGGGGGTGCTAGCTGTCGGAGCTAGCCGTTAGCCTGAGCGGCAGTGCATGTGCCGCATGTGAGAGTTGGGAGCCGGGTTATTAGCCAACAAGCTAACGGGGTTTAAAGTACCTGGATATCCTCTCTTATTGTAGATTCTTCATTTTTATATATTTGCAAATCCTATCATCGTTTTATAGCTACTGCTGATGTGGTACAGCTCTAGTTAAAGGGTTCTAACCTCTTTGACAATGTGGTTTTTACTCCCTAATTGGAAAAAATGCTTCGTTTTTCTCAGTTGCATCATCCCATTCATCCACTGCGAAACGAGAAATGTTACCAACAGCATCCACAGCGTTAGCTCACTGTATGTCTCTAAATCTTAGGAACACTTGCCCATCGGCTTTGAATTCCCCTTGCATTCTGTGAATAAGGTTCAGTGTCAAAAGATAACAGTGTACATGTCATATACAGATTCTAAAATGACCATTGGATCAATCTAAAAATCAGCTGATGAGAATATTAGATCTTTTAGGAAATGCAGATAAAATGGATACAGAAAGACTTTGCACAATAGGCTTCACAGTTAAATTAACCTGTTTAAGCTCAATCCACTTAACTAAAATACAAATTCATGAGCTAAACCATGTCCTGTACATACTATTATGCAACTGATAAATGATTATACAGTTCAGGATTATTTACTGACGGTTCTTCATCTGATGCATTGCTAAAACAGTGGAATGAATAAAAATATAAACAGACCAGCACCTCAGGCCCAGAATCCAGTGCTGCTACCACCTCCACTGGAAAGAATTGAAGAGCTTATTGGCTCTGGGGACACAATGGATCTCCCACATCTGCCCTATGAGCATTGGACGACTGTCATTGTCTATAACAGACCACAGTTTACATTGGGTCGTCCTCTTGCTGTCACCAGAGAATGGGGTCATATCATCAGGACTGATGAAGTTTTGGTTTAATATTTTACTTCTAGACTTTTTAAGTCATAGTAAGAGTCAACAGCTGTTAAAACTTTCCCACTGTTTTCACACAGCGATGCCGGGGCTCAGCTGTCGATTTTACCAGCACCGGTTCCCAGAGGTGGAGGATGTCGTAATGGTGAACGTGAGGTCCATCGCAGAGATGGGCGCCTATGTCAGCCTTTTGGAGTATAACAACATTGAAGGCATGATTCTCCTTAGCGAGCTGTCACGTCGACGTATCCGCTCCATCAACAAGCTCATCCGCATAGGCCGCAACGAGTGTGTGGTCGTCATCCGAGTAGACAAAGAAAAGGGTAAGAGCAGACAGGTCATCAATGCTAATAATAACATGGAATTATGTATATCCTGCTTTCATGCTACTGTGAAAACGACATTCTGTGTTTAAATGTTGCTGCATTTCTTCACTTGTTTGTCTAGGATACATTGATTTATCAAAAAGAAGAGTTTCACCAGAGGAGGCAATCAAGTGTGAGGACAAATTCACCAAATCCAAAACTGTAAGTTAAATAAATTAAGGCTCAAGACTGCTTTTTTATTTTTATGTGCATTTCATAACCTTAATATTTGTCTTGATTATTACACTCTGGTACAAAGATTCTCTCTGTGATTGAGCCATTGGCTTTCTGACCCACAGCTATAATACACCCACAAAGTATTCATAGTGCTACATTTTTTCTTTACATTTTCTTATGTTACAGCCTTTATTCCACAATAGATAATGACAAAGTGAAAACAGTTGGTTTGAAACTCTATTGAAAACAATAAAACAAAAATATAACACGTACTTCAGTATACACACTGTTTTCCATGAGACTCCAGTTTGAGCTCAGTTACATCCTGTTTCCACTCATTAAGCTTCAGATCTTTCCACAACTTGATTAGAGTCATCTGTGGTCAATTTCGTCGATTGGACATGATTTGGAAAAAGGCACTCCTCCCATAGTTGATAGGATTGTATTGAGGCACAGATCTGAGAAGGTACAGAAAAGACCACAAGGAACAGGATTCCCTGGTCTGATGAAACAAAGATTGAACTCTTTGGCCTGAATGTCAGGTGGTATTTGTGGAGTAAACCATGGACTGCTACCGCAGCATCCCTACAGTGAGACATGGAGGTGGCAGCATCAGGATTTGGGATGTTTATCAGCAGCAGGTACTGGCAGACTAGTCAGGGTTGAGGAAAAGATGAGCACAGGAACATACAGAGACATCCTTGACGATAACCTGCTCCACAGCGCTCTGGGCCTTGGACTGGCCCAGAGATTCCTCTTTGAATCAACAGGACATCCACCCTAAACACATAGCCAAGAAAACTAAGCAGAGGCTTTGGGAAAACTCTGTGAATGTCCTTGAGTGGTTCAGTCATAACCCTGACCTGAACCCCATTGAACATCTGTGGAGTCTGAAAATGGCTGAGCACCAACGCTCCCTGTCCAAGCTGACGGAGCTGGAGAGGTTCTGCAAGAAGAATAAGAGAAACTGCCCAAAAATAGGTGTGTCGAGCTTGTAGTATCAGTCTCTAATACTATAACTACTGCTATTAGTACATCGACAAAGTTTTGAGTAAATGCTGTGAATATTTATGTATTTGTTATATTTTTTTTTATACATTTGCAGAAGTTTCAAACACACCATTTTCACTTTGTTCTTATGAGGTATTGTGCGTAGAATTTGAGGTAAATTAACTTAATCTATTTTGGAATAAGGCTGTAACAGAAGAAAATGTAAAATCCCTGTGACTAGAGCTGTGAATACTTTCCAGGTGCGCTGTGTGGCATCTCTTTCTGGTTCTCTTTCCCAGTGCCACAGCCATATACATGTTTAATACGAAACCTTTTTCATTTATGGATTTCCCACAGTTATTACGACATTAGGACCGCACGATTTTAGCCAAAAATAAAATCCAGACGCAGATTTTGTTTTGTTTTTTTCCCTCTTAAAAACTTGATTTTCCTTTGGGGCTTGTGGCGGTGTTTTGGCAGACTTGTTCTTGCTATTTTAGCCACAAACTTGTCACTCTCCTTAGCAAATGGCATTTTCGTACTGGTGTGTGAAGACCAAAGACTGTGGAGACTTTTCTCACAGTTGGGAGGAGGAGCCTGTGGTAGCCCGGAGACACGAGAGAAATGAAATTCCATTTGACAATTACCCTTTTTTAAACCTCGTACTAATTAAATAATCAAATTTCAATTTAAAATGGATTAATCATGCAGCCTTTGCTCTCATTTATATAGAGTTAATGCACACTTCTTGTCGCAGGTCTACAGCATTTTGCGACACGTTGCAGAGGTGCTGGAATACAGCAAGGACGAGCAGCTCGAGAGCTTGTACCAGCGCACCGCCTGGGTGTTCGATGAGAAATACAAGCGGCCAGGTTATGGAGCCTATGATGTCTTCAAACAGGCCGTATCGTAAGTGTTTGGTTCTAGCTCTATCAATAATAGGCAACGTGTGCTGTACGTGATAAGGTGGAATCTAATCATGGTCTATCCTCTCTACCAGAGATCCATCGATCCTGGACGGTCTGGACTTAACAGAGGAGGAGAGGAGTGTGCTGATTGATAACATCAACAGGAGACTCACTCCACAGGCCGTCAAAATCAGAGCAGGTAAGAACGGAGCAGAAACTGGAAAGGAAGTGGAAGACGCTGATCAGTCTGTCTACATCATCTCACCAAGGGCATTCCTGTTTTCATGAAAAGTCTACAGTTAAATTCACGGGACCATGCGGTATCGTCACACGCAAAATAAGGTTTCAGGGAAATTCTGATAATTACAATAAGTATGGGCTTTCCAACAATCAAACTGTAAGTAATAAGATGCATGGCTCCTTTTTTGTTTTTTTTTGTTTTGTTTTTTTTTTTTTGCATGTCCCAGTAAATTCTACATATCATAGAACAAGTTTAAGACGATACAGAATTACAAAAAGTGAAATCTAACACACACACACACACATACACACAGCTGAGCACTATGTAATGTGATGCACTGTTGTAACAGACCAGGAAATTAAACCATGTTTTACACACTTAAAATCACAAGCTACTGCACATTGAACACTGATTATCGATAACTGCCCTAATAATTATATTTTGAGTTAAATAAATGGAATTATCCTCTTATGAACCTGAACTGGTTCATCACTGAACAGACATTTTAGTAAACGTGTGAGTGTTTGCACCAGAAAATGAGTTTTAAAGAATCATGACGTCAGACTAAACAAGTGAATACTTCTATACAGATTTTTTTCTTCTATGCAAGTACAACATTGAACTCGGACCAAGAAAAAATAAGTAACTTTTGAGGCTTAGAATACTCATGTGAATAAGGTTTAGCTCAGAAGGTTCAAACCTCAGAAACCAGATGCTTGAAATCCTTGAAAATGCTTGAATTTCAAGGTCTGAAAAGTGCTTTAATTTTATTTGAAGTGCTTGCAATTCTACTTCTGTGATGTGATTTATTTATTTTTAATATTAACTCTGCCAGGTTAGATGTCAAGCCAAAGCTACTTACAGAGAGGCGATACTGTACATTTTGAAAAATAAAAGCAAATTGCCAGGTGTTCTCAGGTCGACTCTAGGTACATTTTATCTTCATCTTTCTCTGTGACTTCCCTGTTTTTCTCCTTTGATTTCCAAACTTTTTGCTATTATGAACCATATTTTTTGTGTTTATAGCATAATACAATGTACATCAATGTGATTAAAAAGTGGAAAAAAATACAAATCCTGAGTATTTACCTCAGCGATAAAGTGCTCTGCTGGAAAAATTTGAAAATGACCCTTAGAGGTGCTTGAATTTTTAAGGTTGTAGTTTAATGTCCCATGAAGTAGCAAAACGTGAATCCTGACTGAGTGGCCATTAAAGGATCCTAATTCCACTCTGGTCTCTCTCACCCACAGACATTGAAGTGGCGTGCTACGGGTATGAGGGCATCGACGCAGTGAAGGAGGCTTTGAGGGCCGGTCTCGGCTGCTCCACAGAAGTCATGCCCATCAAGGTGACCACACCTGTCCGCCCTCCCACCACCACGCTGACGTTTAAGACCAATTAAATCCTGTTCTTTCACCATGACTTTTGTAAATAACTGCCGCGGTCTCGTGCTTTGCAGATCAACCTGATCGCTCCCCCACGTTACGTGATGACAACGACCACTCTGGAACGCACGGAGGGTCTGTCTGTCCTCAACCAGGCCATGGCTGCAATCAAGGAGAAGATTGAAGAGAAAAGAGGCGTCTTTAACATCCAGATGGAGGTCAGTGACTGAAAGGACCCCCCCCCACCTTTACTTAGTTTGTTTATTTTCTGTTATATGTACACAGAGCAGACAGCGGTGTTCGCTAACCTAAAGCTGTTGACGTATTTAGATCTGCGATGATTATTCAGTTCCTGATTGATTCAGGGTTCCCACTGGTTCTTAAAAAGTCAGAAAAGTCTTGAATTTACAAATCTGCATTTAATACCCTGAAGTCTTTTAAAGGTGTTAAATTTGATGTGGACGATCTTAAGTTGTGTTGCTATAAATTTGTCAACTATTGTGTTTAAATGTGTCCACGCTGCAACAAAAGTAACATTAGTCGACTCAGTTCCACCTGTTCCAACCCGACAATTTATATTGAAATAGCAATTATCGCTAACTTTGCAGCCGCCAGTGAGAAATGACTGAGCTGTGAGGATCAAGGTGTTGGAGCAAATAAAAACGTTTTCTTCAATTCTAGGAGTCACAAATTTTTGCTGGTATGGTCATGAAATGGGAGTTAAATTCTGTTCTGAGTAGTCCTAAAAAGATCTTAAAAAGTCTTACATTTAACTTGTTGGAACCCTGAGGAAATTTCAGAAAATTATATTTCTTGAATTTCGATGACAGATTGATTATTTGTGAAAGTAATCGGTAGATAAATGAGTAAACAAAGTGATCCTTAGTTGCGTCTCTAGTACGATTTACATTTAACTATAACAGTGGGGTCAAACATGGGGCCCGTGGGCCAAAACCGACCCCTCAAAAGATCCAGTCCGGCCCCTGGGATGAATCTGTGAAATGCAAAAATTACACAGATGATATTAACAGTCAAAGGGGTCATGTTAGTTCAGGGGCCACATACAGACCAATATAATCTCATCTGGGTCAGACCAGTAAAACACTATCATAACCAATAAAGAATGACAACGAAATGTCTGTTTTGGTGGAAAAAAAAAAAAAAAACTGTAAAATTACAGAAAGTAAAAGTGTTTACATTCACAAACTATCTTTTCACAAAAATGTAAATAACCTGACCGTCCATGAGCAATCTGAAATCTCTGAAGAAAAATAAGTAGAATTTTAACAATATTCTGCCTGTTGCTAAATGTTTTGTGTATTTGTAGATCCACTGTGATCTGTAAGTTGTAACGCATGTGTAAATGATCAACTGAGGCCTAATATTGTTAAAATTGCACTTATTTTCTCAAGAAATTTCGGGTTATTCATGTTCACATTCTTTAAAGGATCCTTTATAGATGTAAACATTGTCATAATGCAATTTTATACGAAAACAAAGAGAAAAATTTGGAGTTATGAAAATATGTAACTGCTCAGGTCCACTTGAGATCATGTTGGGCTTCATGTGGCCCCTGAACTATAACTTTACACATCCTCTTGAGGTTCAGCAATGTATTTTTATCATCTGTTGAGGACTAGAGTTTCACAGCTTTACTAATAAAAACTAGGGATGATACAGACCGATACTTGGCTATAGTACTTGTACTTGTAGTAGTACTCTGATACAACTGCGCCAATACCACTTACAGCAGCGAGACATTCACGGTTCAGTGCAGCAGGTACAGAGGAGTCATGTCAGCAGTGTGGAGACTGAACTAAATAAACGACGGTGACAAAAGTAACACCGACAAGTAACGTTAAAAGACACAGACAGACACAGACGGAGCGTTCTGTCTGTCCTCTGTATACGCAGTTCTGTCCATTTTCCACCAGACCACCGCCTGCAGAAGTAAAAATGAAACTGAGCACTCATTTGTCTTTTCCTCCTGAAGCTTCACTTTTAAACTTTACCAGTGGGAACGCTGCAGCATTAGTATCCACATTAATGTTCCCTCTGTCAGCTCCATGTTTGGTATCACTGACTTCCTCCTCCTTCTTTTCAAAAACTTTACCTTTCTTCGTGGTATTTGTCTAGAATGGTTAATTAAGAGCGGCGCCCCCTGGTGGATTGGTTGACAAACGCTCATTCCAACACATTAAATGTCAGTAGCAGCAAGAACTGTAATGGGGTTATTAAGTACTCGTATCGGTAAGTACTCAAATGGAAGTACTCTTACTCGGTCTGGAAAAAACTGGTATCGGTGCATCCCTAATAAAAACAAACCAAAACATTCCATTAAAAAAAAATATACATCAAACTGTTTCCAATCGAGACATAAATGAATGTAAAAAAAAAAAAAAAACCTTTTACTGTCCAGGGTCTCAGGATATTGAAATCCTCTGGTGTTCACAAACTAACTTTTAAGAAAATATTTTTCAGATTTAATAAAACTTAATCAAAAATGAGCTTTGTGTCTTTGATAATGTTAAGTTACTACACACTATGTTTATAATGCATCATTAATTATTTAAAACCGGTTAAATCATGCGTTTCCTCCCAGTTTTACATCAGTGTTTGTCCTTAATGCTGTTTTATTTACGTACTGACTTCTAACTGTAACTGTGTCCTTCAGCCGAAGGTGGTGACGGACACGGATGAGACAGAGCTCGCCCGACAGCTGGAGAGGTTAGAGCGGGAGAACGCCGAGGTGGACGGAGACGACGACGCTGAGGAGATGGAGGCTAAAGCAGAGGACTAGAGAGCGTCCTCAGACAAAAGGCTAGCGGGGAAAAGAAACCAACACATCCAAGGCAAAGTGTGGACAGAAAATGGCCGTGGTCACTCAGTCCAAAACAGATGTTAACTTTCACATTGCAAACATTAACTGGTGTTGATACTTCATTGGCAGACGTTCCGGTTTGTTCATTAGCGAGGTTTGTTTCAGAAGACGGCAAGACAAAAGGCAGTCTTCTCATCCAAACCCGGACACGAAGGAAAGTAAAATTACACAACATATGTCGATATAGTCTCTATTTTTAAGTACCCAATTTGAATAAACAACGCTAAAATGACAAGCTGTTTACAAGCAGTGGCCTTTGACTTTCCTCTCGCTTTAAGAGCCCAGTGTCTTCAGTTTTCGTAGCGCTTCATCTGACTGGTCACTGGATGGGGTCGAAAAAGGCTCGTGTGTCTGAACACCGGTCAGTGCTGACTTTATGTGCTGTCTCCCTTCCAGATAAAGAGTTTTTACTGGCAAGATTTTCATCTTGTTTAGCTCACATGGCATCAATAAACTTCTGGAAGTTTCGATCTCAGTGTGTCTTTGTCAGTTGCTATGACGACGTAAAGAAATGTCAGTGAACATGTTTAGATTTGGCTCAAAAGAGGATGGATTTGCATATTTTTGGACCGTATTAACATTATTAACATAAGCAAATTTTGGTTTAAAGTAGTTAAATATTGTACTTTAGAGAAAAAATTGTATCTTGAAATATTTACGCAAGATGTTTTTTTTTTTTTTGTTGTTTTTTTTTTTAGTAGAGATGAAAACAGTCCTACATAACTTCATATTATGTTTTATGCAAGCGTGATATCAGTGACAGTCAGTGTGTCAGTGCCCATCCCCCTACTCAGAAAAATGACAAAAAATATCTTAACACTGAAACGTATGAGGAAACCCTGAATAATCTCAAGGCGTCACAGATTTAATGGTCCATTAATCCACATGTTAGTACCACCCGGTTAAAAAAATCAAAGGTTTACAGTAATCTGCCTGGAAAATGGTCATACTGGACTGATATTATTATGATTAATAATAATGTAATAGAGGTTGTTTCGAAGTGGTTTTCTGTGGAATTCCAGTGATAAAATAATACCATGTTCTCTTTAAGTAGTTTGGATACTTGTTCCATCTGAGGTGTCAGGTTGGTTCGAAAGCCGCTTAAGGTCACCACTGACCCCCTACATCCACTGGACCAGGTTGGGTATATTTTTTTGTCCATTGTAAAGGACATTCCATAAAAATACAAAAAAAAGCATCTGAAAAAAACCAAACTGTTGCATCATGCTGTTTCTAATAAAGGCAATTATTTAATGTTAAAAAGCCAGAACCTGTACTTTACTGGGTCTCATATGGAAGAGGATTCGGACCACTGGAAAAAAAAAAAAAAAAAGTCCAATATTTTTTTTATGATGAAAACAATCAGAATTCTGTCTCTTTTTTTTCTCTCATTCTGACTTTACCCCCAGAATTCTCACTTTTTATCAAAATGCCTTTTTTTCTCATGAAAATAAAAATAAAGGGCGTTAATTTATTTGTTTTCCAGTGCCCTAATCATCTTCCGTTGTCTTAGGAGGACACCAGGTAAAGTCTATGCTATAGCTGTTTATTTATTTATGTTAAAGTTTACATCACAGGTCATCACCAGCAGCTTCTGATTGTTGGTATTAAGGTTCTAGTAAGTGCTTAGATCAGGGGTGTCAAACTCATTTTAGTCCAGGGGCCACATATGGCACAATGTGATCTCAAGTGGGCCAGACCAGTAAAATAACAGGCATTATAACTTTTACATATCTAACAATCACAATTTTTCACTTCTAGTGTTAAAAAAGCCAAATAGTATTATGAAATATGAAGAACCTCAACTGTGCACAACCTGACATTTGTTAGAAAAAATGGGGAATATCAACAATATTATGTCTCGGCTTATTAATACAACATATGGGTCATAGTGAATCTAATATTTTGTTGAAATGGAAGTTTTTTTTAAAACACATTTCAGGATATTCATATTTGTTCAGGATATTTGCATGTTATCGTGCATAGGTTGTAAATGTAAATATTGTCATAATACAATTTGATATCTTTGACTGTTAATACCGTCAGTGTCATTTTCACATTTTTCAAACTCATCCTGCGGGCCAGATTGGAAGCTTTAGCGGGCTGGTTTTAGCCCCAAAGCCGTATGTTTGACACCTCTGGCTTAGTAAATGATTATAAAAGGCATTTCAGGTTGGTTCTAAACTGTTGTTAAAGTAGTTGCCACAGCCTCCACAGGTGAAATAGTAACATAATAGGAATTTATGGATTGTATGTGCTCGAGGTTTCACAACAGTTATGAATAATCCAGAAATGCTCCTTGAAGGCTGTTTCTTTGGATGATCATAAACAGCCTCTGGTGGTAGAAACAGAAGACGATATACTACGTCCTCTGAAAATACTCCTTTTTGACAGGTTCGACATTAGTGTATGGATGATTATTAACTCATTCACTGCCATTGACGTGTTTTGGCGTCATTTCAAAGCCAAAAGTTGTCTGCCAATGACGTGTTTTGGCGTCAATCGGCTTTCATTGGGGGGGTTGCTAGGGAACGACCTGGCGCAACTTTCAGGCATTTTGGGGCGAAACCACCCTGTGTTCTAAGGTCAATAACTTAAGATCCGAAAAAGCTGGAAACAAAAATTTTTTTCCACATGAAAGAAGAGACTTTACACTTTATTTTGATGGGTGCCATGTTTATGTAGTCCTAGAACTGGATATTCTGCGAGTCTTGAAAATCAGTCAAAATGCTCTAAAACGCCTGGCAGTGAATGAGTTCAGTGATGCAAGTTGTTTCTAAGGGTTTTCCAGGTGGATATGAGTGTGAAAGTGATAAACTTATAGTACATACTGTGGAAATGGTCACTCTGGTTATGGTATTGTGTTACTAAATTCCTAGAAATAAAGGTTTAGGCATTTGTACATACCTCAGATACCACCTGAGCCATTCTGAAGTGTTTTCTATTGGTGATGCAGTAGTATGTGCTTTAAAGTCTTCACATTGGACAGGTTTCATTTATGTGTTTAACGTTGTTTAGGTTATTCCTTTGGTATTAATGAATGATCCCCAAGTTGCTTTTAAGTGTTTGTTTTTGTGTGATCGGCGGTTTCCTGTGTGTACACTGTGTCCTCTGCTGCAGTATGTGGTGATCAGCTGTTATAGATCATTACCAAAGTGACCCGAGTTATTTTTAGTTGATTTGAAGCTTTTTAGGACGTGGTTGCCAACAGAATCCAGGGGTTGTAGAAGTATGTGTTCTTCAGATATGTTTTAGAATATGTTTGTACAGTGTTTTATGAAATTGTGATGGGATTAGTGTTTGTTCTGAGGCAGGGTGGTCAAACATTTGGTCAAAATTGTTTTACTTCATATATAAACGACTCCAAATTTTCCTTGTAAAGAAAAATGACATGAAAATATTTTACTTAACTGGATATGAACAATATGAAATGTCTTGAAGTTGCAGTTTTAACACTACTCCTATTACTAAATATTTTGTAGAGCCACTATATGTGTAAATTAAATGAGGCATAATATTAAAATTAAAAATGCACCTCTTTTTCTTGCTTAAATTTCAGGTTCAGGTTTTTTTAAAGGTTGCTTTATAGATGTAAATATTTACATAATGTGATTTTGACACCAATGTCCTAAGGCAGGGGTGTCAAACTCATTTTAGTTCAGGGGCCATATAGAGCCGAATATGATCTGAAGTGGGCCGGACCAGAAAAATAACAGTGACAAAAATAAAATTATATGATGAAATGTTTATAGCTATAGAGTTTCCTTAAGAAAATTAAGTGCAATTTTAATCATATTCTGCCTCAGTTTATCATGTACATGTGTGAATTACAATAACAAATACACAAAATATTAAGTAACAGGCAGAATATTGTTAAAATTACATTTATTTCTCTCAAGACTTTTCAGGTTGTTCATTTTTATTGTAAAAGGATCTTTAGTAAATGTCAATATTTTTATGTAATTTTCCTTTTCTATACTAAAATAAAGAGAAAATTAGCAGTTTTCACGATTTATTGGTTATTATGACAATATTTTACCGGTCTGATGCACTTGAGAGCATATTAGTCTGTGTGTGGAACCTGAACTAAAATGGTTTTGACTCCATCTTCAGTGTCATTTTTACATTTCACAAAATCCTCCCAAGGGCCGGACTGGACCCTTTGGCGGGCCGGTTTTGGCCCCCGGGCCACATGTTTGACACCTGTCTCTTAAGGTCTTTTCAGGTGACTGCCCAATGCCTCTGGTGTAAATATTTGTCTATTCTAAGTGAAACTGGCCATTTTCAGTAGTATTTGGTTATAAACTGACTGATGTGAAGGCTCGTATTTAAACCAGGGGTGTCAAACTCATTTTAGTTCGGGGGCCACAATCAGCTAAATCTGATCTGCAGCGGGCCGAACCAGTAAAATAACATAAATAATGTCAACTCGAACTTTTTCTCTGTTCTAGAGTGAAAAAAGTAAAATTACATTATGAAAATGTTCATATCTATAAACTATCCTTTCAAACAATGTGATGAACATGAACAAACTGAAAAAACAAGCGTAATTTTAACAATATATCTGTTTATCATTTACACATGTACATTATAACTTATAGATCACAGTGGATCTACAAACACATAAAACATTTAACAGGCAGAATCTTGTTAAAATTGTACTTAATGCATTTCAGGTTATTCACATTTTTTGCTAAACTATACTTTGTTTTAATGTAAATACATGCAACTGTTCACGTTTATAAAGAGAAAAATTTGGAGTTGTCATTATTTATTTGTTCCTATTTTACTGGTCCTGCCCACTGGAGGTTGAATTGGTCTGAATGTAGAACCTGAACTAAAACTATTGTAAGATTCTTCATATCTTAGTGTAATTTTTGCATTTCACAAATTCATCCCAAGGGCCAAACTGGACCCTTTGGCGGGCCGGATTTGGTCCCCGGGCCTTGTGTTTGACACCTGTGATTTAAACAATCTGAAAGCTCCAATTAGTGGATGTAAGTAAGTGGGCAGTGAGGAAATCAAATACCAGCACACGACAGCTATAAAAATCAATTTTTATTCAAATGTTCACCAATACAAAAACAAATGAGAGCATCTTCACAACTTGAAATAGTTTTCCCGTTCTTAGCTCGTTTTCCTTTTAGTGGTTATGACTCGTGTGCTTTGACAGCTGCAGGGTTGTCACAGATGTAACAAAATGGCAGCTCGGTGTATTGTGAAACTGTCTGAGGACAACTACATGCCACCACATTTATAAGGAATGTGAGAAGGAAAAGTTAAGATGGGTATTTTTGACAGAAATACAGTTGAGTTTGTGTCCACATCCCTGAATAAATAACCCCAGAAAGAAAAATTCACATCCTTACGTCTGTGTTGACTAAACCAAACTATATTTGACTGCAAAGCAGATGTCAAACCAAGGACCTTTAGAAAGATTTAAAAACCGGTACACATCCTACAAATGTTGGCATGTATATAAATAAAACTAAAAGACCGTATCTGGCAGCAGAACGGATGGTCCAGGGTGTCTGTCAGTAGTTTCCTCTCACAATTCTTCTATCAGTCAAATAATGGTTTACTGTATATACACAAAAGCACACAGACACAATGAGCACCTGTGAACGGAGGTGGTGTCGCCTGAGTATGTTGAAAACAAAAATACATAAGCTGTGCAAATGTAAGAATGAACAGAACCTGCAGTTACAGTCTGGACTGGTATGGAGAAGTCGCTTTGTTTGGGGGGTGACAAACTTACGCTACACTTTTATACACTATGAAAAAAAAAAAAAAAGAAAAAAAGTTTGATCTTCATTTATGTGACTTATTTTACAAGTCCAATCTTCTTAGCTTCCGTTTCATAAATGAGCAACCGCCACATCTTCACTATGAAGACTTCGGCTTCTTCATCAAGAACCTGAGGAGGAACATGTACGCTTCATGAGAATAAGGTAAGATGTTGTAGCACCCTATAATGTAATAATTTCCTGAAAATGTAATAAATTGATTAATAAATGATTGATATTGTAAGGATTTATTGCATTCTCAGGTGGGTACATTATCTGTCAAGTTTGACATTATCAGTTCTGGGGGAAAAAAAAAAAAAAAAAAAGTCCCACCTGAAAATGTAATAAATTCCCAATAATGTAATATGGTGTTACATTTTCAGTAAAAATTTTATTACAATATCAGTCAGGATATTTTATTACATTTTCAGGGGTTATTACATTATAGGGTGTTGCAGATGTTCTTTATATGTCAAAATCCACAGAATAGCAAGTAAGAAAAACGCTGTGATTAACATTCAAGCAAAAAACAAATTAAGTAACAATTATACTATTATATCAAAAACAACCTAATATTTCAATGAACTGGATGTTTTCGTGTTGTTCGCCTCATAGCGTAATTGCTAAGTCATATTTTTGGCCAAATTATGAGATCTGCAAAAAATTAATTAACAGTATTAGGAGAATAAAGTGATGCAGATATCACAATTTGGCCAAAAATATGATTTAGCAGTTACGCTACAAGGCTAATGATGTGCTTTTCTCAAAGAGGAGCAAATAAATAATAAGACCAAATCATTACATCCTTTGCAGTTTTGTTTTTGGTTTGTGGAGATGATCAACAGAAAATAGGTCAAAGAAACAACATTGACTTAAGTCGATACACAACTCTAGTTCAGCACAAAACAAGCCTATTAACCCCTCAAAGACCTAAAAAAACCAAAGGATCTAAAATGGTTAATATCTAATGAGCCACTTCATCTTATCAGAGTTGAATAACTCAGCAGCATCACATATCTTCTTTTGGACATCCAGAGGCTCCACAGTGAACATGGAAACACTGATTCATCAATAAAACCCATGTAGTTTGACAAATAACTGTATTTCTCCATGTTCTCAGTTAATGATTAATTTTGTTGAAAGTCACTTTCCTCAGTTTTCTGTTTTGGTACATGAATGGTAAATAAAATGGAAACAAATCTGACTTTTGCTGAAAAATGTAAGTCATAATGGACGATATTGTAATACACGGGGTTAAATTACTCAGTAAAGGTTAAATGTAGATAACAATTTGGAAATTGCAAAAAAAAAAAAAAGTTCTAGACTTTTAGGATTGAAGAGGGAGATTAAAATCTGTCCATTCAGGTAAATATAGAAACAAACATCGGTCTTCAGTATTGTAAAAGTTTCAATAACATTATTTTCATATTTAAGTAGTCTTGTAGTGGGGAAAACCCTGACATAAGACCCACGACTTTTGTGTCGGTTCCCAAATGAAATTTTCTCTCTATGTAACCTTTAACCTCTTGAAGCCTGAATTTATTTCCAATTATGGGGAAAAAAAAATTCACTTGTGTTTTTGCTTTCAAGTAGATAGTATTTTGGTTGCATTTTGGAGCAGAGGGGGTTTGATGTGAATTTGCGATAATCGGCGTCAAAGTGATTTAATACCATTTATTATAATATCCACTGTATTTTACATTTTAGCAGTATAAATCAGGAATTTTCCTGTATTTAATTTACTGATCATGTAGATGTATTGTAGTTCATAAAAGCTCAGATTAAAGTTGACGATTATCATATCAAAAACAGAGAAAATTGCAGGAAATGTAACTTTTTAAGTAAAATATGACTGAATATAATCGAAGTGTGTCCATCCACTGTCATTGATCCAACTCCATGGGTTTTACTGGTGAATCAATGTTGTAGAAGATGACAGTGTTTCCATGGTAACTACGAAGCCTCTCTGAATGGGTCATATCTGATGACCACGAAAAGATGAAGAACTGTATTTTAATACCTTTTGATCCTCTAATCCTGTCAAAACTTGGTGTAAACAGTTTAGATCAGTAGATGCTTTGGTCGGTGATGGCTGTTTGGGCTTTTTATGGGTTAATAAGCAGCAACAAGGAAAGTATTGAAAAACTAAAACATTTTTAAAGACATAATTTTAGCCATATAACTAGCTAGTAGTAAAATGTGTTAATTTTAATATACATGTGAAAATTTTTACTGAAGGTTTAATATATAATGTTCATGAATCCAACAGTAAAATCCATTACTCACCATAGCAACGTCATCTAAGATACTCTGTGGCATACTGTGAGCCATCACCTACAAACAGAAACCCCATTAGTATGTTTTCACCTTTTAATGTCATATGGATCACAAGCACAGATGATCAATGATCACTACCTTAGAGCAGACAAAGTCCACTAGTGTTGGCTCTTCTTCCCCGATGTACTCAATGATCTTTTTATTGATCCAAGGGCGAACGCGGCGCTCCATTAATGTCTAAGAGGACAGAAAGATTAAGGCAGGTTACACTAATGTTTCTGAAAAGCTCTCCAACATAGTGTACTTACACACAAGAAACATAATAGGGGGAGAATAAACCTTAACTGGATAGAATTAGAAATGTCACAATCTGGTCAAATGTGATAATAGTGGAGAATAAAAAAATAATTGCAATTAATCATTTTTTCCGCTAAATTTAAGGTAGTAGTATAGTATAAGCCTCGCAGTTTAGTTTATTTTTATATATATATATATATATATATATATATATATATACAGATGAAGAATTGGGCACTGACAGTATAAATATGAAAAGCCTATTACTGGAAATCAGAAAAAAAAAAAAATACAGGAGCTACCAAATAATCAGCCGAAAATAAACAGAAATTAAGAAAATATGACATTTGTTAGTTTCATCCAGCTGTGTTCATGCAACTGAATTGAGAGGATTATGATTATTAGCTCAAATACTTCTGTAATAACTGTTAAAGGATTAAGTGTGAGTCATGAAATTTGGTCATAGTGTATTATGTGGAGTGGGTGTTTACTCCCATTCCCCTGTTAAAAAAAATATCACCTACTGCAGCTGATGATTAAAAAAAAAAAACAAAAAAAACCAGTTTGTATCTGACTGACCTGCAACTAGATCGAAATGTAATTTTTTGGAAAGTGATCACGTCAGTTAACCTATGAGAATTAAATGTGCAGCGTTCATGGTACTCACCGTGTCCACCATGGACCAGTCGAGTGGGTAGGAGAAGAGTTCCGGTTTTCCTGTGGGAATCTTTTCTATGAGGCTCTTGATGTGTTTGCGTTTCTCCTCGGCGTTGGCTCCTTTTATGTTGGACAGTCCTGCCCCGTCCACGCCTAAGCTCTTGTCGTCATCGTAATCCAGAGGCACCAGCTTCCTCTTCCGGGGCTGCTCGTCTGCCTCTTCGTCGTCAAATTTGTTGAAGACGCTGTCCACCGGCAGCTTCTTCCTTTTACCTGCGTTGGGCTGACTGGGACTCCCTGTGGCACCTGAAAACAACATCACACAAAAAAAAATTATAAAAAACTAACTTGGAATGTTACACTTGAAACTGAAAGAGATTCAGACTCCCTTTCATGTGCAAATGTCTGGTGAATTACAGAAGCTTAAGTCAATGAATTCGTAAAATCTACAAAAAAAAAAAAACTTTTACTGCATCATTTCATCTGATTCCATCCAAGTCCACAATATATGCTGTTTATTGGTTCTTTTGTGATTCATACATTAGAGTTTTAAGAGTTTTGCTTACTGAACATTTTAAATAAAAATACTTCAATAAATGAAAACATTAATAGGTCACCTGCTAGTAAAGCAGAAATTTGCAAAATGTTACAGGAGTTTGTGTCCATTTAATTTTGTCGGACCCAGCCCTTCTTTCTCCATGTGTGATTTTTTTTACTCAAACTGAAGTGTAGGAGATATTACCAGGACGGCATTTCAGTATGCACTAAGAATGGGGCTCTTTGTGGTTCATACCTATAGGTGGTGAGAGCAACTGGGACAAAGACAGCTTTGTAGTGTTTTTCTTGTCAAATGGAAGTACATGTTGGAAGAGAATAGAACCATGGAGTTTGGTAGGAGGCATTTGAAATGTCAAAAGAGAAAAAAAACAAAACAACTTTTGATAAATGACAAATACAAAACTACTTTCTGCCACAGTCGAAATGAAATTTCTACTCCTTGTGGAGTAAATATGGCTGTTACAAAACCTAAAACACACTTTGGTTTTTACCCAATTCCTTCGGTTTATAAAAAAAAAAAAAAAAAAAAAAAAAAAAAAAAAGGGGGGGGGGGGGGGGTT
>JAQQZY010000017.1:6359245-6377893 GCA_030068375.1 Ostorhinchus rueppellii | reverse complement strand
CCCACACACCCCCCCCCCCCCCCCCCCCCCCCCCCCCCCCCCCCCCCCCCCCCCCCGACGGGCTTTATACTATTTAGAGTAGGAATAAGTATGTAAGTATGTTAAAATATGCTGCTTTCTTTATGTGGAATTAGCTATAAAAAAAAAATGTACCTAAACATGGGGAGCTGTTCTCACTGAATTATCTTTCACCCTATTTTATGTTGATTTCTTTCTTAATCTTGGTCATGACTCTTATGTTAAAAAAGAAAAAAATTTGTAAAACGATTTTTAAATCACACAAGTCTTCTCCAGGTTCAACAAAGTATCTACAAATCTATTTATCTGAGAGCTCCTTGTGAAGATAAGACCTAGTTTTGTTTTGTTTTTTTTCACCTACTCACCCAGTTTGAGGCTGAGGCCAATCTTGGGCCGGTGTTCCTCCTGTGGAAGGGCCTCAGGAGGCGAGTTCTCATGGGGGATGATAATTCCACAGGGCGACTCGTCCCCAGGTGTGTTGGGTGACACGTTGCCGCTGGCCGAGGACACTGAGGGTGCTGCTGTGATGGGCCGCATCGTGGGCTTCATTGTAGGTTTCGCGTCTGGGTTATCATCGTTGTCATAATCATCATCCTCACCCTCTTCCACCTCGTCGTCTGAGTGGGCGGGGCGTGAGCGGGCCTCTGCTCGGTCCTGCTCCGTTCGGCGGTCCCGGTGGTCCCGGTGGTCCCGATGTTCCCGGTGGTCCCGATGGTCTCGTGAACTCCTGTGGCGGTCGCGGTCATCCTCAGGCTCTGGCTCCTGGATGATGGGGGGCTGTCTCAGACGCTCCTCCTCTTCCTCCTCCATCTGGCCAATAAGAGACAAACGTGCAGAAAATGACCACCCAATCACTGTGTTTTACAGAAAAGAAGGTCAACAGACAATGAAAGCTGGACACTGCTGATGTACAGATGCACAAAGACTCGGACGATAAAGTGACCTTCACAAAGACAACAGACAGCACACCCACTCATTACACATGTACAGGCAGACACACTGGTACATATTGTAACAGAGCAGCTCACCCTGCGCAGCTCTGCGTCTGGGTCTGGATGTCCCTCGTCTAACAGCCTCTGTCTGATTTCCTCCAGCTCCTCCTTCTCTCTCTTCCTGTCACGCTCGTCCGCCTCCATCTCCTTCTCTCGGTCTCTGAGACGCTTCTGCAGCGCACTGCCCCTAGGGGTCACACCAAAAATAACAGCCTTCAGAACAATGGCCGTAGCTGCAATAGAGCATCTGCTGCTACAAGTCAGATCTGGGTCACACACAGCATCTGCTGCTACGTTTTTACAGACACACGGCACATGACTAGAATTTACATACAGCACAATTCTCTGAGGGGTTAGACTTCAACTCCAAACCAAGCTGTTTAAAATATTAGGTACAGAAACTTATTTACACGGGCATGTCAAAGCATTTACAAAGCATGTCAAAATAAAAGTTTTTTTTTTTTTTTTTTAAAACACATCTTAGCATTTATAATTTACCTCCAGTGTTTAGCTGCTAACTTGGCTTCTATTGTTTTTAAATCACCAATATGAATTTAAGTTCTTGTCTTTATCATTTTTAGATTTTTTTTTTTTTAACCTTTTTTTTTTTTTTTTTTAGCTATACTGTATATGGGACCCCTACTTCAGTGTATTATGAAATAAAGGTTGAATCAATACATTTGTTTACTCACCTGTAGTACTTCGGATCATCTCTGTCATCATCATAATCTTCAAGGAACTCTTTCAGTCGTTTGCCTTCCTTCACCTGAAGTGTAATAAAAAAAAATACAGGTCTATACTCAACGGTCTCCAGAATAATAAATTAACTTTCCTAACAAATGTTGTAGTGTCTTATATCCCCACGTACTGAAATAAATACCTCGTAAAAATAGTTTCTACCCAGGATAATAGCTTTCATATCAGAAGAAACACTAACTGTAGTGCACAGTACGGTAACTGTAGGATCATCAGGTAGCGTTCGATGTACTCACCATTTCTCGTCTGCGTTCATCTTCCCTCTCTGCTTCCTTAGCATAATCCCGTGCCTTCTTCCTCTCCCTGAGCTCCCAGTTTTTTAAACGCTATGATCAGAACAATACAGGTCAGCACCAAAAAACAGTTACATCACAAAAAATGCAGTCTCGCTGAAAGATATGTTGACCTGCATCTGCATTCACTGAGCTACACACACCTCCTGATAGGCTGCTTCCTTGTCTCTCAGTTTCCTTTCCAGCTTCCTGCGTTCATAGGCTTCCTCTTCATCCTCTGGGTCTCGTTTCTTCTCTCTGTCTCGGTCCCGACTCACCTCCCTGCAACAACATAAGTGACAATACCGACAGGGACCCAGGAATATGTTAAGGATGGTCATATTTAATCAGCCAAAATAAGTGACAACACTAGTCCAGGACCCAGGTTATTTTCTATTCATTCAACTTTCAGATTGATCTCCCCATTGGTTTCTGTCTGACTAGTTTAATTTCCCAGCTCTTTTGTTTTTGTTACCTGGATCGGCTGCGTTCCGTGCTCCTGTCACGACTTCTGTCTCTGTCCCAGTCTCTGTCTCGCTCTCTTTCTCTGGTCCTGCGATCGCGGTCTTTGTCTCTGTCTCTCTCCCGTTCCCGCTCTCTTTCCCTCTCTCTCTCCCTCTCTCGTTCCTTCTCGCGTTCACGGTCCCGGCGCTCTCTTTCCCGCTCTCGCTCTTTTTCACGTTCCCTCCTTTCTCGTTCAAACTCCAGGCGCTCCTTCTCCCGTTTGTCTTTCTCCTCTTCCAGTTTCTGCAGAGCAAGACACACATGTTCAGCAGAAAGAATCACAGGATCACGGAGCAAAGTCAGTCTTTGCACTCAATTAGCTACAATGCACAGATCAAGTGGTTTCCAGACTTTGAGGACTTAAGAATTTTAATACTGAACCATGCCCTGAACTACGCTGTGCAAAACTTGCAAAAAAAAAAATAAAAAAATGCTATACTTATAAAAGTGACACTGGAAAAAGCTGGAATAAAAAGCTCTCTCTCACAGAGACAGAGCTCCATCATTTATCTAAATCAATACAAGATATTTTTCTATTTACAATAGAACCTACATCTTTAGCAAAGAGGTAACTGGAAACCACTTAAATGGACAAAAAGATCTGTGGAACATGTTCAACGTGAAGCATTCATAATGAGAAAAAGGTGCTGCAAAAGACAATGCTTTTTCTCTGCTTAAGAGTCCTCCTCTCAGTACAAGGAAAACAAAAACAGAAAACAGGCGTCAGTCTTTTGTTGAACTAGTTGTTTGTGACTTACAGGTGTTGAACTATGGATTCAGCCCTTCGCTGCCCTTACAAGCCTTTTAAGTTAGGCCTGGGAGGAAAGCAGGTCACACGGTATACAAGGGAAAAATCGTTATGGGATTCTGTCTTTCTCATAATATCATCATAATCATCATCAATAACAACCTTTATTTCAATGGATACAAAGTCATTTGGTAAAATGCTAGAACAAGAAATGGATATCAGTTACATTTCTGCACAGATAAATGAAATTGTAGAAGCGGTCTTACCCCTGCAGCTGTCTTCAGTGGTTCTTCGTGGCTCATTATTCAGACACACACACACCAAGGTACAGCATTAGACACAAGGCTAGTAAGGTAATGAGCCAAATGTATAGTTTTAATAGCATCAGATGCAGAAACAAGCTCGTATAATGCATTTTATTACATTAGAAGTTCATAAATAGTGATGTTACTACACAAGTAGTAATTAAATAAGATAAATGCTGTAAGTTGTCTCACTTAACAGTTTGAAGATAATATATACATACAATAAAATGAAAGCCTTGGGTCTAATGCAACTCAGGGGAAATTTTATGAAATGAGAATGTGGGAAATGTTAGCAATCAATTTAGGTTTAATTATGATTCATGTGAATTGCCTGGTACAAATCCTGGTTTTAATGCTAGGTGGGTGTCCAATTTTGCATCTGTCCAGTGAATTTTACTTACCCGTCTACGGTGTCTACCAGCAATTGTACAAATACTTGTCTGACTGCAGTGATGAACATTCCAATTAGACAGATGTGTCACCGTGCCCTGCAATACACCTCTTTAAACAGTGTTTTATTGTAATATCTATGAAAACCATGTATAATTAGAAAACAATCAAATATGCAATGTATGTTTTTTGTTTTGGCACAAATTTGGGAGGTTGATGAACTTTTCTAGCTTTTTTCACTTTGATCTAGTGAAAACCTGAATTCACTTAAACATGGCAAGAGAGCCTGATGGAAAGATGAGGAAAGAAATCACAGCATCGCATACAGAGAGCACGTACCTTGTTAGTCTTCAGATCAACGTGCCGCTGTGGAGAGGGCGTCCCCCTGCACTAGCATAATAAAGGCTACAGCCAAAGTCACTGCAGTGGTTATTTGACAAGAGTCTCTGAACACCATTAAGACAGACCATAACTTACAGAGGACTCGCACAGGTTCACTGACACTCCTGCTTTTAAAGTACCACTAACTCTACCATAAAGGAAAGAAATAATGGGGGAACTTTTATATTATCACATGGTTGGCAGTATCAAGAGCATCAAAAGCCCTGGCCAACAAACAACACTGCGGTACAGCTGCCCCTATGCAAGTCCTCAAGAGGGGGACGCCCAGTATATGTATATAATAAATGAAAGCTGATACTTACATCCTATCCTCGCAACTTTTTCCAAAGCTCTGAGATTCATCTTGCTTTAGTCACCATATGATCACTATCATAATGGTGGGGTTTAATGAATAGATTAGCTTTTAAGTAACTTTACATTGTCTCCATGCATTTTTGTGTGATGAATGAAGAATGGATCTATAATGGTCACACCTAGATAGTTTTACTATGGTGGTCAAAGGTGTCAAATCAGCCCTGAGAAAGGTGACATAAATAATAGCTGTCTGCCTATTTGTGATGTTTGAACACTGAACATCAAACATTTCAAAGAATATTGGAAAAATTCAGGACTGCCAATTTGTAACAGTGTAAATGGTAAATGTGTCAATTTTTTCCTAAATGTGCAAAGTCTAAGAGTGAGTGAACTATGTGAGGAGCTGCTGTCCAAACCCTGTAATAACAACAAGATCAAAAGAGTCACTTTACCTTGTGAGTGTCTCGAAATTTACTAATCTCTCTGGAAATCAGGTCTCTCTTGTCCTCCTCCATATCAATAGTGTTAATGTCATCCTGTTAAAAAAAAAAAAAAAAAAGACCACAAAATACAAGGTCAAATAATCAGCACATTTTACAAGGGAAGCGAAGAATACCAAGAGGTAAAAATGAAAGAAAAACATTGAAATACCTCTTCTTTTTTCTCCTTTTTTCTCTTTCTTCGCTGGGAATCCTCATCCTGTGACGGTGCGTTGAGCTCTGCAGCATATTCCCGCATCAATCCATCAATGGCACCTTTGATAATCTGGTCTTTCTTCTTTGTCTCTTCATCTAAGACCTCTTCTTCATCATCTCCACCATCCTCAGCCTTCTCTTTCTGGGAAAACCAAAGTTAAAAAATCCAGTTGGTATTGTGCAATTCCTTAAATGTATTCTCATTTTGTTGCAGTAGTTATATACGCCTTCTCTTTACTGAACAAAGACAGAGTGAAAACAACATGGACACAAGATGGGACATATCTCAAATGTATTAAAAAAAAAAAAAAAGAAGCAGATTACTTACCCCGTTCGCAGTCTTCTTCTTCGCCTTCCATTCATCTAGCTGGGCTTTAGTCTTAGCATCTACCTTAACCAGCAAATTTTTGTCTCCAATCTGGAGATCATGAAGTAGGCGTAAGGCTCTCAATGTGGACTCAGGCTCTTTGTATTCACAAAAACCAAAAGCTGTAACAGATAAACATAGAACAAAAAAAAAAAAAAGATACAAAGACAAGTTAGAGTAGAGTCATACTTTGATAGTATAAAAATATTTATTTTATCTGTCCAATTACACGTCTATTATTTGCATCTGTAAAATATCAAGTCTGGGGAGTTAGTGAAAGTATAGGTAACATATAATACAGTACCAATAAATAAGATCAATCAATAAAAATGTATTTACACGGCCCTATGTCATAACAAAAGTTAAACTATGACACTTTACATTTAAAGCTAGACTTGACCAGACTCTTAAGCCATGCCCACACAAATCTGAATCCTTATCCTTCTAATCTTTTGCTTTGTTTTCAAAAAAAAAAAAAAAAAAAAAAAAGGGTTCCGTAAACATGGGAGTTGTTTCAAGAAATATCTGCATCCATACGAAACCACAGAGAATGACTGAAAACTATGTAATACAAATCTCCTGTCTGTATGTGGCATTGTAATACTCTTGCATAAAACAAAGACGACGACATGGAGCATGTGCATAAAGCTTGCTTGGTTCAACTGATCCAGTATTATCTCCTGGCTGCCCCTCTCCACAGTAGATCTAAGAGCATGTAGTGAATATTGTTAGCTATGGTTGTTTGTTGCTCATTGTAATGAAAGAATAGCAGAAGATGTTGATTTAATATTTCCAATAAGTTCAACAGCTGTTGTATCATAAGCACTACTCTGCAGTCTGCCGTTGTTGTTGTGAAGTGGCGTCTTGCTTGCAGGTCGTACAAAGACATGACACTGTCGTTTTCAAATGTATCCATTTTGGGGCCCAGTTTCTAAAGGCTGTGGTTTCTGCGACTGAAAACACTGGCAAAGCCCAACCTAACACAAAACTTTTACGGATATGACCAAAACGTCTTTGTATGGACAGGGCCTTAGTAACCCACTTCACAGACACCCAACAGAATGCTCTAAGAGCACACCCTGGTCTGTAAGGTCTGTTTCCATTGTAGATGTGACAACCTGAACCAAAGTATTTTCTGAGATAATGCATAATATCAATGAACATATTAAAGTTAATGTTCACATTTTATTTTATTTTATGTTTTTATAGTTACCTTGTAGCTTTCCTGATGCTCCCTGAACTCTCTTCCAGCTAAGGACAATTCCACATTTCTGTAAAGCAAGCACAATGTTCAAACATTTATGAGAACAGCGAAGTTTAAGAGATGGAGAGTTGATCAAATATGCAACAATTTCAGGAGGTTGTCTGTAAAATCAGAACCGCTACTTTCCAACAACAGAATTCACCAGCTTGAGTACCAGCAGTACTCTGTCTCTTACCGCCAGCAGCTGCCTGATCAACATATCTGAAGCTTTTTCTGATATGTTCCCCACAAACACAGTTGTTGTGGGGCCGCTGTTCTCATCATTCTCTTTGGCTCGCATAGCTTGAATATCCTTCTTCGGTACAGGAGGCTTACTGACCACTGGCACCGAGGGCACCATTACTGTAGGGGTGGGTGTCATGATGCCCATGTGGACTGGGATCATAGGCGTTCCTGCAACCGTCAAATTAAATATACATCAACAAGAGAATATTTATGAATAATAAATTAAAAGTGCTTTCTTAAAATACTCTTAAAACCTTCACCTTTGAATTTAGCAATAATAACTGTAATTATTAAAAGTTTCCAGTCACTCACATGTAATGTTTCTAAAATGTGTGATTGTACCACTGAGGAAAAATTCTGCACCTCCGTAAATACAAGATAACTACATTTCTAAGTAGTTTAACTGAGTGCTTACCAGAAGGAAAACCAGCATATTGAGGGGGTATCCCAGGGGGTGGCAGGAGCGGCCGGTTTAAATGAGGGGGGAAGGACATCCTGGATGTGTACTGGACCGACCTGATGAGAGTATCTGTATTAGTACTTAGTCTTTCTAAGCATGATGCACTAAACCCACACACGATTTCACAATCAGTACAATGATTAGTCAATATAAGAAATACTATTGAAACAAAAGCAAGTACAATCGCTTAATATTGATAGAAAACCTTGCAAATCATCCCAATGTTACTCTGTCACATTTCTGATAAAGTACTTTTGATTTCCAGCTGTACTTATAGCAAGATGAAATTAGCCTAACGTAGCTAAGGCTAAGAAACAAAGTCTAACTAACTTTCCTAATGACGTAAGGTAGCGGCGTTATTATTACGTTTTGACGTGATACATTGAGTCGTACAACACAAATGTATTTTAGATAAATGTTAGCAAAAATGCGCAAATTAGTTAGTTAGCACAGAGCACGCTACTATCTCCCGGTACAGCTAAACTGGGCTAAGCTAACGCTAGGTCAAATTGCCGTTATCTAAGAAGCAAAAAGTAATTAAAGAGCACTAGATATGACTTCTTAATAAACATGAACGTGTCGATACAGACTTACCCAGTGTCAGGCGGCGTTTAGGGGGGCTAAAAAAAACGCTATCCGAAGATTATTAATGTGAAAAGTCTTTCTAATATTTCGTTTGCTGGATTAGCACGTTGGCTACTAACAGGCCTACAAAAACATTGACGCAGGCGCACTACGCACCGCACTACAGTTGCGCTTGTTTTGTTTATCGGGATGCTGCGGCGATTTGAAAGTATCTGTACATGGTTATGTATCTAGACGAATAAATTACTAAATCGAAAGCTGAATTCTTCAAGACTTCGGATTTATTTTGTTAAAGAATTGTTGAAAGGTTTTAGCTAAATATAGGCCTGTGACAGAGAAACAACATTTGATTTGTTAATCAGTTACATCTTGGACAAATAAAAAAACACTTTATACATAGAGCTAGTAGTAATGTCGAGTTTAATGTATTTGATTTGTTGATATGTTGTATTTTGGATTAAGGATCTGATCATACATCACACAACCTCAAATCGAACTTGTCTGGCTATAAATTAACCGTTTTCTGTTTAACCAAATACAGTACTATTTTAATTAAACGGGAAACAAAAAAATACAAATACGACTCCGCTGACATGCAAATGTACCCTTTACTGTTGTAAATGTTTTTACATTAGCTGCTGAAAGAACTAATGAGATTAGAATATTAATTAAACGGTTCTTCCAGTAAACAAAGGAAATTTCGGGAAGTGGATGTGTGCGGTATTTGTGAAAAGATTTTCGTCAAAACAAAGTCAAATCATTAAAAAAGTTTGCTTAAATTACTTAACTTAAATTGCTGTGCCCTGTGTTGTCAGAAATATTCGACAATATTAGGTAAGGGTGAAAATCATGAAGTCCAAACACCAATCTCTACACAGTTTCTGAGTTTTTGTGATGCAAAATAATCTGTGAATGAGAATGTTGTCTTCGTCGTTAGAGTATTTTTGTTTTTTGTATATTTTGTTTCTGTCCATTACCCTATAGATAATATAATGCAAAGATAGTATAGTACAGTTATTCGTAAGGTAGTTTTAAAGTAAGTTTATGAATTAATGCGTATATGAGTCTCACATTTCTGTACGTATTTCTGTTAATTACAGTTTTTCAGACTGTTAAATTATTGGTTGCCGTGGATTATTATTAGATCGGTTGGTTGCTATGGTTTTTTTGTTGTGCTAGCTCTTCACAGCAGCTGGGCAGCGCGAGGCCTGTAGCTGACAAGCCCGTGACGTCACTTTAGGCGGGTTTTTCATGGAAGGTGCTAGAAGAACCGAATCACTCCCTTCTGGTTTGAAATATTCCTCCGTGAGATAATAAAGCTCCATACTAATTTACACATCTTTCGTTTATTAAACGTCGAATTATTAATTATCTTACATGTAATGTTTTATATCAATGATTATATTTCTACCTATGACCGCATGTGGTAAATTCTAAGAACAAAAACGGTCGGTCTCTGACTAGTATTTTCCTGAACATGTACACATAAAACATCAAAGGTCGGAATTATGACAGAATCATTATTAACATGATGATGATTATTGTTATCTTAGTTTTTTGTTTTTATCATTACTTACTATAGATATGAGTACATTCCCTACATCATCCCTAAATGCTCCTAGTACATTATGTGCACTCTGCCGTGATCTACTTAAGCCATATGCCCACATTTGTTCACTATTATATTCATGCATAACAGGTATAACTCCTTTTTGTTTTATATTTTCTTATGTCCTAAAGCCTCATTAGTCACTATTTTTACAAATATAATCGCCACAAATGTTGACTTCATGACAGAGCATCTATAACAGCAGACTAGTTTCACTGGTTGAGAGTGCTCCGCGGATGGATATACACACTGAATCGCATGTGTATAAAGATTCCGGTCTATTAAAAGGAAGTCCCTTTCCTTTTCCCTGCGTCAGAGAGCAGAAGGGACAATACTGTGGTTGCATTTTATTCAAGAAAAGTCACCGAAATAAACAAGGTATGTACACCCAAGTTTTGCTTTGTGGTCGGTATATTTAATATGGACGTTTAATCCGAGTTTTTTTGCTGTCCCATCGCTGAAGAATAAAATGGATGCGTCCACGATGCGAGCTCATGAGTCACGATAACCTTAGCATCATTAACGTTTCTCTCTTATCGGCTTTAGCTTGTAGTATTTAGTTATTATTCGGTCCGAGTGCTGTAATGCGAGGAAACTGGGATGAAACGGTGAAATTTACACTCGCTGTCATTGCCAAATGGCGTGTTGTGAAGAGGCGGAGGATAAATGCGGCACTCTGCAGCATTTAGGCCGGACCAGGCTTGGTTTGCACCAAGTCAGGTGTAATGAGGATACCTCCGCCGACTCCCATTTATTTGACATTAACGAGTTGGCTGTCATTTAAAACAAACACACATTTGATCCGGATGACTAGACTTGTACAGTGGTTAATTCATCAGTAGGTGAAGGCTTACACATGTTATCTATTAAGGTAATAGTTAACTGTAATTGTACAGTCTGTCCTAATGTGGCCAGATGTGTTAAATTACTGTCAATATGATAATATACATATATGGTGTTGACGTTTATTTCGACTTGGCTTTATCCTGTACACGACTGTAACCTTTAAGTAACAAATTATGATCGGTGATTCAGGGAGATCCGTGTGATGGTTTACATCACTAACGTTACGTTTTAAACTCATAAGTCACATTATGTCTTGTGTCTAAAAGCGTATGCGCTTATTACTGGTTTTATCGGTTGCTCTTCATTAGCACGTGTTTGCGGAGTCCATTGTCTGTCGGTTGACGCCATGTTGGTCGACTGCTACTTCCGCTGATTTGTAGAAACAGGATGGCAGCGGTCCAGCCTTGCGAAATCGGCCTATGGACGTGATCAAATTAAGAGCCCTTTTTACGACTTGGTGAAACTGAAAGGAATTTTTTTCCCATATCGGCAAGCTGACAAAATGTCCACTTATCGTTTCATACATATTGTACAAAGCGTCCCCATTAATGAGCCTGGAATTCTCTTTCTACTGTGCAGATGCCTGAAGAAATGCACCAAGAGGAGGAGGCTGAGACCTTTGCCTTCCAGGCAGAGATTGCTCAGCTGATGTCCCTGATCATCAACACATTCTATTCCAACAAAGAGATTTTCCTTCGGGAGTTGATTTCCAATGCCTCTGATGTAAGTCTCCTGAATTACTTTTAGAGCATATGTTGAAATGGTTAATGATACTTTTAAGATAATCTAAGCAATCTGTAATGGACCTGTATTTTTGCCAACTTTGCAGGCTTTGGACAAAATCCGCTATGAAAGCTTGACTGACCCCTCCAAGCTGGACAGTGGCAAGGATCTGAAAATTGACATCATCCCAAACAAAGCTGACCGCACCCTCACACTTGTAGACACTGGAATTGGAATGACCAAAGCTGACCTCATTAACAACCTGGGTACCATTGCCAAGTCTGGCACAAAGGCCTTCATGGAGGCCCTGCAGGTATGACAAAAGTTCATAATTTATATTATTAAATGATCGAATATTGAGATGGAGAACGGTTGCATCTATTAGTTTACCAAAGTCAAAGTTGTCTGGTTCTTCGATGAATTTCAACCAGTGCAGTGTTGACAGGTCTAGGACAACAAGGCTGCAATGTTTCTTCTCAACCTAGAGTTTCTGTTGTACATTTACAAAAGTTGATAAACCTAGCCTAAATGGTAATGATTAATGACAGAGTAAAGTGTGTTTCACTCACTGGGAGCATATCTGAGGACAAAGTCTGTCTGAATGAATCTGCCTTGACCAAATGTATTGAATTTGGTATTACCATTTAAAGTGACAATCATTAACAATGTCTTAAAAAGTTGGAATGACTTCACAGTAAAACAAGATTGAAGGACTGTAAATTGGTAGAAATGGGAAGAAACTGGATTCACTAAAATTTGGCGGTAACTGACTTGGATAAGTGTTTTCTGTACTGGCTTCATAAGAAGTAGAATAATAGGCCAATATGTAGCTTTGCAAGTCGGTGTCCTAAAATTCATGTTTCTATTTCAGGCTGGAGCTGATATCTCTATGATTGGTCAGTTTGGTGTGGGTTTCTACTCTGCCTACCTTGTTGCTGAAAAAGTGGTCGTTATCACCAAACACAATGATGATGAGCAGTATGCCTGGGAGTCCTCTGCCGGAGGCTCGTTCACCGTCAAGGTCAACAGCGGTATGCATCCCCGTGTCATTATCAAAGCCAATATGTACATTTGAGACATTGCTGCTTTTTTTTTTTTTTTTTTTTTTAAATTTATGCCAATGAATCACATGGCATACTTGCCAGTGAGCACCTTTCTGCATAATTTGAAAATTGCAGCTTGCATTTCTGTACTGTAGGAATTTTCAAATCACACAGGAGGGAAATTGCAGTTTGACATGTGTTCTTGATGCTCAGTTGTGCATTTTTATTAATTAAAAAAAACATTTCATCAATAGGAGAACCCATTACTCGTGGAACAAAAATCATTCTGCACCTGAAAGAGGACCAGACAGAGTACGTTGAGGAGAAGAGGGTCAAGGAGATTGTCAAGAAGCACTCTCAGTTCATTGGCTACCCCATTACCCTGTTTGTAAGTACCAGAGTCTGACTGACAGTGTCATACTTTCAGCTCTGAAGCATTAAAACATAATCAAATTTAAATGCACTTTTTTCTTTCGTAGGTGGAGAAGGAGCGTGACAAGGAGATCAGTGACGACGAGGCAGAGGAGGAGAAGGCGGAGAAAGAGAAGGAGGAGAAAGAAGATGGTGAGGACCAGCCAAAGATTGAGGATGTTGGCTCAGATGATGAGGAGGACTCCAAAGATAAGGATAAGAAGAAGAAAAAGAAGATCAAGGAGAAGTACATTGACCAGGAGGAACTGAACAAGACGAAGCCTATTTGGACCAGGAATCCAGATGACATCACAAATGAGGAATACGGAGAATTTTACAAGAGTCTCACAAACGACTGGGAGGACCACCTGGCTGTCAAGGTAAGCAGTAGCACTTAAATGGGCACGTGATTTAAAATCTCTGCTGAACAAATCACGCATTGCTGAATGGTATTTTAATGAGTTCTTTCTTTCTCAGCACTTCTCAGTGGAGGGTCAGCTTGAGTTCAGGGCCTTGCTCTTTATTCCCCGTCGTGCACCTTTTGACCTTTTTGAGAACAAGAAAAAGAAGAATAACATCAAACTGTACGTCAGGAGAGTCTTCATCATGGACAACTGTGAAGAGCTTATCCCAGAGTACCTGAGTAAGTGAACCTGACTGAAGTCTAGTCAGATATGTAGTCTCAAATTCACACTTGTCAAATTGGCCACTTGCAGTACCAGTACACTGAAACATTTAACTTAAGCACACACCCAACCATAGTAAGTGTAGTTTAAAAAAAAAAAAAAAAATCTCTCAAAATGATAATAGTGTTTCAGTATTTGGACACTTAACATTCATTCCATTTTTGTGTCTACAGACTTTGTCCGTGGTGTGGTGGACTCTGAGGACCTGCCCCTCAACATCTCCAGAGAAATGCTGCAGCAGAGCAAGATTCTTAAAGTCATCCGTAAGAACATTGTCAAGAAGTGTCTGGAGCTCTTTGCTGAACTGGCGGAAGACAAGGACAACTACAAGAAGTTCTATGAAGCATTCTCAAAGAACATCAAGGTAACTAAATCAAACGTGTATTGATACTTATTACTAATATAATATTGAACTAATGTGTTCATTGAAGTGTTTCATTTTACACCCTACATTTGCTTCTACAGTGCATTTCCATGGATTCACAAGGTCTATTTTAAGGCTTTTTGATACAGTTCACACTTTTTAGCAAAGTGGAGTAAAGCATAGACCCCAAAGCTGAGATGCTAGTTTTTCCTCACTTAATGCTGTACTGTTATGCTTGCTATAGATCCTTAGATTTGATGAATTTGTAAGTAGACTAGTACCCAATTACCATAAATTATTCAAGTCCTGTCTTCAAATGACAATGCAGCTTTCTTTTGGTGTGAGTGATGTGGAGATAATTTTTAGACTTTTTTTTTTTTTTTTTTTTTTTTTTTTTTTTCAGTTTTCATGCATGTGATTGGTCTATATGTAACTTCTTTTTTCCTTCCCCATCCTATAGCTCGGCATCCACGAGGACTCTCAAAATCGCAAGAAGCTCTCTGAGCTGCTGCGTTACCACAGCTCCCAGTCTGGAGATGAGATGACCTCCCTCACAGAGTACCTCACCCGCATGAAGGACAACCAGAAGTCCATCTACTACATTACCGGTATGACTGTCACGAGCATGCAATACCATGCCTTCTGCTGATGAGTTCTTTTAGACTACCACTGATCCTCATTTACTCTGTTCACATTTAGGTGAGAGTAAAGATCAGGTTGCCAACTCTGCCTTTGTTGAGCGTGTCCGCAAGCGTGGCTTCGAGGTTTTGTACATGACCGAGCCCATCGACGAATACTGTGTCCAACAGTTGAAGGAGTTTGATGGCAAGACTTTGGTCTCTGTCACTAAAGAGGGTCTGGAGCTCCCAGAAGATGAGGAAGAGAAGAAAAAGATGGAGGAAGACAAAGCCAAGTTCGAGAACCTCTGCAAGCTCATGAAGGAGATCCTTGACAAGAAAGTTGAGAAGGTTGGGGATTCTAATATTTGGAATTTTATTTAATTTCTCCTTATTTTCCTTACAGGCTGTCATGTTAAGCTTCAGGATTACTGTTTGACAGTGTTTTGTTTGGTAACAGGTTTCCTAAGTGGTCATAAATTTATATTCCGGTGAGTTATTTGGTTGCAAGAAAAGCTGCTGTATCTTTTGAGCGCAACTTGAATGAGTGTGGGTTTTTGTTTATTTTTTTTCCTTCACTGATATACATCTTGACTTGCAGGTTTTTGACAGTTGTGTGGGAAATGTAATCTAACTGCTCGTTTTTTTTTTTTTTTAATTAACATCAAAATATTGACATTAGCATAAGTTTAACCAGTTAATGTGAGCATTCAGAGTTGATGTGGTTTTTGTTTTTTCTTCAAATGGTCTACATTGAGACCCATTTCAGGTGAGAGTTGAACGAGATGGACATTCTGATCTGAACATTTTCTAACATGACTGTCTGCATGTTTTATTAACTTGAACCTGTTTGGGTTTCTACTGTGGGTCGGACTGCTTTACAGACTTTGTGTGCATGTCTTTAAACCTTACCGTGTCTTTTGTTCTGTTCTCCAGGTGACAGTGTCCAACAGACTGGTGTCATCGCCCTGCTGCATTGTGACCAGCACATACGGTTGGACGGCCAACATGGAAAGGATCATGAAGGCCCAGGCGCTCAGGGACAACTCCACAATGGGCTACATGATGGCCAAGAAACACCTGGAGATCAACCCTGATCACCCAATTGTGGAGACTCTCAGGCAGAAGGCTGAAGCAGACAAGAATGACAAAGCTGTGAAGGACCTTGTCATCCTGCTGTTTGAAACTGCCCTGCTGTCCTCAGGCTTCTCCCTGGACGACCCACAGACCCACTCAAACCGCATATACAGAATGATTAAACTTGGCCTGGGTGAGGACAAAAACAAAGGCAATATTAATATTTTTATTTCCAGTCCTATTGCTCTGAAATCTAATCTTTTTGTGCTTTTGCAGGTATTGACGATGATGACGTTACCACAGAGGAGGCCACCTCTACAGCCGTCCCAGACGAGATCCCGCCACTAGAAGGCGACGGTGACGATGACGCTTCACGCATGGAAGAAGTAGATTAAACAACCCACCCCAGATTTCTAACACTTTAACCTCACTTTTCAATTGTTCATCCTTAAAATTGCAGTAACTGCAAAACAAATAGTCATTCATGTTGTTTGGTGGACCAGTGTTGCTCTCCTGTCCAGAGCATTACTCTGCAAGACCTTTTTAAGAAAAGCAGTTTTTGGTTTTCGCTGTATAAAGTTCATGGTGACAGCACATTTGTTTTAAAGAGTACCCTGTTGCACTGAGTTTTAATGTTGGAGTGGTAACTGTGTGAACATGGGAATGGTACATTCCATTATCAGATTAGGTCTGGTGAGGGTTTGGGTGGGTTCTACACATGTGCAACAACTGTACGCTGCATGGAGAGGACTGTAAGATTCCTTTGCCTGAGTCCAGGCTTGTCTGTATCCAAGTCTTGTTTTGCTAAAAAATAAAAGATGTAATACCTTATGCTCTGTGTACTTTTTTTTTTTTTTTTTTTTTTAAATCTAGTCTTGATGTCTCTGAAATTATACAGCAAGCATTCCATTGTTACACTTTTTTAAATGTTTTTAATGGCCACTAGGTGGCAGTCTGCTACATGGTTTGAACATTAAGGTCTACTCTTGGCTACATGTAATGTTTAGTTGATAGATGGTATGACCTGTATACCACATCTGTGGGGATACAAACTTATTTGCAGTGGAAAAGCAAATCCAGGGATATCGGTTGTATAAAGTTGTAGTTTACAGTCAAGTGGGTATCTGGCTGAATGACGACAATTTCCCTTTAAAACAAGGATGTCAAAATGTGGTGCTCAAAGGCCAGTGTCCTGCATGTTTTCGATGGTTCCCTTTTCCATCACACCTGGAAGCAAATATCATTTGCAAGATTCTGAGCTGATCTGTAATTGAACCAGGTCTGCTGGAAGAGGGAAGTGTCAAAAACGTGCAGGTCACAGGCCCCTGAGGACCAGAGTTTGACACCTGTGCCCTAAACTCTGTAAATGGAACCTTGCATCCTTCAGTTTCTTAAACAAGCTACCTTTAAACTTCCATGCAACTTTTTCATAATTATCCACCCAAAATAACTAGAAATAAAGTACATCAGCTTGTCTGTGGGAATTACAGATTTTTAATTTAAATTTACTTTACAAATTTTTTTTTTTGGAGCAATGTAACTACAATGAAGTAGAATTACTGTACATACAATATACATTGCCTTTCATAAATGTATTAATATGCTTGACAGCCCCTATATATCTTGTCATACAATTTGTATTCAAGCAATGTTAAAATGTCATTTCAACTCTTACTATCCTCAAAACCATATAAATTGTGACCATTTACAGTAAAGAAACATGATTCAGGATGTTAGTAATGCAGGGATTAGTATCAGAATTTCTCCTGGCATTTAAAAGTAGGTGCACAAAACTACGTGCAGTAGTAAAACCCATTCACAAACTGAAAGCACAACCTTTAGCTGAAGTCTTTGTGGGAAATAGTATGTCTTTCCTGGAAGTCGCGGCTTGTGTGAGGAGGCGGGAGCTTTTTCTGCTCGTCAGTAAAACAGTGACGCGTGGGCGTCCGTCCCTCCTTAACGGAGTCACTCACAGCTTCTCAAGTCAAAGTGATAGTGGGGAACTTCGGCCGTGTCATTCAGAAACAGACTGGAAACAACACCGTCATACAGGGACCACCTCATACAGTACAGTACAACACAATACTAATACACAATGATATTTTAAGGATATTTTACATTATACACTGCTTGGCCAAAATAAGTCACTACATGGATTTAATTAATTTTTTTACATCCTTCCACTAGATATTGGACTGTGTTTCAATGGAAAATAGTAAAATAACAGCATAATAACCTATTAGTAATGACAACTTCAGATCTTGATTTCATGTGGCAAAGTACAACTACATTATGAAAATATTTACATTTACAAACTGTCCTTTCACAATAAAATGTAAATAACATGAACAGCGTGAGAAGTGTAATTTTAACAATACATCCATAATGATCAGTAATTTATGTTGATAAACTGAGATGTAATATTGCTGAAATTGTACTTATCGTTTTTAAGAAATGTCAGGTTGTACATGAGGTTATGCACATTTTCATATCGTAATTTTACCTTTTTCAGAATAAAGCAAAGAGAACAATTTGGATTGTTATTTATCGGTTATTATGCTTATTATTTTACTGGTATGTGACATCAGAACTAAAACAAATCAGTTTGACATTTCTGATTTACACACTGGTCTTACTATCACATCATCGATATAAGACGGTATATTGGCCAAAAATGTGTGCAACTATGGATGGAAATAAATGTTAAATCTGCAAAATAACAAAAAAAAAAATTTTCAGATCAACATGTTATGTAAAAATAAAAAAAAAAATAGGGAAAAGTGCAAAATCTATGAACAGTGCCTCTACCTGTGTCTGATTGTAATGAGCATACATATTTATCATTTCTGTGTCTATCAGTTAACTCATTCACTACCATTGACGTGTTTTGGCGTTATTTCAAAGCCGAACATTGTCTGCCAATGACGTGTTTTGGCATCAATTGGCTTTCATGGTGGGGGGGGGTGCTCGGAAACGTCCTGGTGCAACTTTGAGG
>JAQQZY010000017.1:6339726-6353476 GCA_030068375.1 Ostorhinchus rueppellii | reverse complement strand
CAGTCAAAATGCTCTAAAACGCCTGGCAGTATGGGGGTTTCTGTTCTGAAAACGCCTGGCAGTGAATGAGTTAAATAAGAAAAACAAATAATTTTGGACCTAATACAGATTCAGACTCTCATTAAACGTGTACAAGTACTTGGCAATGAAATACAATTCAGCATCCAGTACAATAAGCAGCAGATGGAAGTAATATAGAATATATGGTATTAACAATGTAGTATAATGGGCTTAATATACAGTATTATTGATGGCCAGGTGAAAATTTACTTTACCATGAGCCCCAAAAACGGAACTTTATCATATCAATACATTCACAGAATCAGACCTACATGGTGTCCACAGGCAAAAGTCCATTTTTATGTGACTTCTGTTCCCTCGACTAAAAATAGCACAAAATAATAACAAAAATAAACGAGTACATTTCATACAGACAGGGGAAATAAGTGTTGAAGACATGTAATATGCAAAGTAATATTTGCCATTTTGGTTTTATAGCAACTTTTTTTTCCTGATTTTAATACTTTTCACATATTTCCTGTATATCAGTTATACCTATATTATAAAAAAAATATGATAATAGAAAATATACTTGTTTCTATCGCAGCAAATCAACAACTCCAGCAGCACTTGTTAAGAAGAACTTTATTTGACTCTAATTCTTTACTATTAGAGTAAAATACAGTGTAATATTATGACATATTAGTCCTATGTGTTCATTATAATTAGTATTATAGGGAATAGTTTAGCAGCCCCTAAACTATGGAACGACCTACCTCTCCGTATCAGACAGGCCTCCTCTGTCTGTTTTGAAATCCCTTCTTAAAACCCATTTTTTTCTCCTTGGCTTTTTAAAACCATGCGAGATGTTTCAAATGTGTCATTCTTATTCAGTTTTTTTTTTCTTTTGTTCTTATTTTTAATTTGTTGTGGTTTTTAATCGTACAGATTTTATGTTTTTAATCTATTCTTGTATTTTACTCTGTTATTCTTCATTTATTTATTTTGCTGTACAGCACTTTGGTCCACTGTGGTTGTTTTAAAGTGCTTTACAAATAAAGTTGGATTGGATTGGATATTATTACTCAATATTTTTATGATAAATGCTTCTAGTTCATGACTTGTGCCAAGTTTTTCTAGAAGAGGTAGAAGTTCTGCTAAAATACAATGTAATATTATGATGCATTAGACTTATGTGTGCATTAGCATTATTACCCAATATGTTGAGTCTAATATAGTTCTTCTGTATGATAAATACTTCTAGTTCATGACCTGTGCCAAGTTTTTCTGGAAGAGGTAGAAGTTCTGCTAAGATTGGCATCAGTCCTGTGGGTAAATACTCAAACCTCATCACCAAAGACTGGAAAATCTACATTTAAATAAGATTATTATTCATGTAGATGTAGAAGATGCAAACAATAACAATCTACTCATTTCCTTTGTTCATCCAGAGTCAGTGCAGTTTCCTCTGACATGAACTCGTTTTAAGAACAGACTTCCTGTGGAAACATTCGACTCCTCGTTGTGAACCCGCAAATGCAGTAATTGTGGGGTTCCTAGTGTTTCGGCGAGCTGAAGTTCAGATCATTCGAGTGCTGTGTCATAACTCTGAATGTGGTTTGTGACCTTTGAAGCCTGCCGTGCCTTTACATGCTTTGTGTTTCTCGCTCCTCTGTACGCCATTTGTGCAGAAACACCACAAAATGAGCTTGAGAAGTGTGGAGTGCTAAGTCGGCACAGCCTAGTTTTTGTTTCATTTCAGAGCCACGTGAATGCTGCACGACTCAAGGACAAAAACAACTGTGTGTCGGTATAAGATGACCTAAGTGTGTGGACACATTAATGCCTTGGTGAAGATAGGAGACCAATAACAACCAGTTGTGGTTATTGTTTCACTGAAAAACAAGATGTACAGATAAGATAACAGAGGGCAGCTTTTGGTATCGTATGCCACCCTGCAGGCTTGGGGGCATAATATAAATGCCAGAATTTATAGTTTCTATGACGTTAATACTACACGATGCCACAAAAAACATAACTACTAGTCATGATCTGAAACTATTTTGGTGTACGTTATGCACCGTGTTACTTCTCACATTTGACATCGCTCTGTAAACACTAGAGATAGAAACAGGATTGACGCCCACACTGAGAAGGAAGAACCAAAATGTGCAGATAAAAGGCCTATGCAAAGTATAAAACTACAAGTAGCACAATGTCCTTTAAGACCCAGTTTTACTTTTATGGCAGTTCCAAAATATTTATTTCTCTATATTTAACTTTTCTTAATTGGTTTATCACAATTTATTATGAGATGATCCTCTGCATTTTGCCTTTTTCATTGAACATCAGGTATTTTCCTATATTTAGCTTGCTAATTATGTAGCAGAGATGTTCATAAAAGCTCAGATTGAAATTGAGGGTTATTATATCAAAAACAGAGAAAGAAAATGTGATTTTTTTCCCAGCAAAATATATTATTAAAGGTTGAAACTACTGTCAGATGGTAAAATGGAACTAAATACTTTTCCTAAGTGTCAATGTGTATTTTAATTTTCTGTAGATTCATTTCTGTAGATTTAGTTACTCTTCCTTCTTTAATTAAATAAACTCTATCAAACCCTCTTGAATTCTATGGAAATGGTCCTGGTCACAAAGCTGAAAAAAGGCCTGGTTGTCCAACCTCATGACAAATTGACAGACATGGTTTTCACAGGACAGTTATGCTACAAACATATGATCTTCTAGAATATGATGCAAACAGTGTATCTAGAGTGGTTTCATCTTAACTGTTAAACACCAAGAACTATTGTGGTGATATATAAATAAATAATAATAAATACATTTATTTCAACATGTTTTGTTATTCACATTTTTCAGTGAAATTCTGGTATTTTCCTATATTTAATTTACTGATCATGCAAATATTAACAAACATTTTCAGAAAAATAAAAGGTCATCACATAAAAACAGAGAAAACTGAAGCAAAACTGACTATTTCAACAAAATGTATCATTAACTGAATAAAAATCCAGTGCCTGCTGGATACTGTACTACTGTTATTTGTCAAATTACATGTGTTTTATTAGTGAATCAATGTTGCAGAACATGATTTTGTTTCTTTGTTTACTGTTGAGCCTCTGAACATCCAATTGTGTCATATCTGATGATGATGAAAAGCTAAGAAACTGCATTTTACCTGAATTTTTTCAATGAATTGATAGGATTAATGGTTAACAAGGTATTACACATTTTAGATCAGTAGATGCTTTTGGTTTCTGATGGTGACTGTTTGGGTCTTTGAAGGTAAAACCATAATTTTTGGAGTCAATAAGTTAAAATCATGATGGTAATATACAAGGAAAACAACAAACTACAACACTTAAATCTGAAGAAAGTTATTCAATTTCATTTTGATGATCTTCACAATGTTTACAGTTTAACCTCAGAGAAACCAAAAGCATTGACTGATCTAAAATGTTTAATAACTTTACAAGCACTAATCCTATTAATACCTGTAAATAATTGAGGTCAATTTCAGTTTCTCAGCTTTTCATGGTGACATGTGATCCACTTGGATGTTCAGGGGCTCCATAGTGAAGTAGGAAACGCCATCATCTTCGGTAAACTATATGTAGTTTGACAAATGACAGTGGTTGTAGATGTTTTGGTTGTTTGTTTGTTTTTTAATTAGTTTGTGATATATTTTGTTTAAAAATGTAGTGTTTCTGATAAAATCACCTTTAAATTTACTCTGAGCTTTAATGAACATAGAAGAATGCCTGATTTTCACACAAAAAAAGCAAAATGCAGAGAGAAATATTATAATAATAAATGGTCTATGATTTAGGAAAGGATAAATTCATTCGGAAGTCGCAAAAAAAGTTCTACGCCTTAAACTGTTATTGTGGGCTTTGGAGTCAATGCAACAGTGCTACGAATTACTTTACAGTTTCACTTGGTCATAACACGTATCCAAGCTATTAAAAGCAGAACTCTGAATATTTTCATGGTGTGCTGTTAGCGCTTCAAGTAAAGTATCCAGATACTTCCTCCACTTCTGAGCAGAAGACAGTAGATTGTTTCAGGAAGTTTCAAGTAATGGCAAAACCAGTCATGCTGGCTAATAAACCCGAAACAGTCAGCCCATATCTTGGCTGCAGTCAGATTGAGAGTGCGGACTGACTGGTAGGACCGGGGGCTGCATGTTTGCGACCTTTTTACCCCCCATCTCTTGTTTGTCATTTCCATTATTGAACAGAGGAATGGAGCTGCTGATGCTGTGACGCACTACTCCAAACCAGATGGGGTGTAGGACGTTGTGAAATGAGAGGTGCAGGGAAATTCCCCCACTAAGCAGCTGTGAGATTGATAAACCAGGGGGAAACGTCTTCACAGTCAAACCCAGTTCTCAGTTGAATCAGAACAGTGGTCTGAATCAGTTTATGATACAGAGACTTTTTAAAAATTGCATACTTTTTGTCTCATGAAACTTAGTTGTAGGAGTAAAGAAACATCAGGAAAGAAACAGAATTACATTTTTGCAGATGACACCACAGTAAAAACATGCTGACCTGGTGGAGTTAAGGCCTTTTCTTTTTTTAACCCATAAAGACCCAAACAGCCACCGGCAACTAAAATCATTTACTGCTCTAAACTACCTAATAGCTGTTGATCCACTAATCATATCAATATATCTAAATAGCTGAGGTAAAATGCGGTTTCTCAGCTTTTAATCATAATCAGACATGACCTATTTGGATGTTCAGAAGCTCCATACTGAACACGGAAACATTGTCATCTTCTACAATATTGATTCACCAGTAAAACCCATGTAGTTCGATCAATGACAGTGGTTGGAGATACTTGTTTTTACATCCAGTTATTGATATCTTTGCTGAAAAAGTCACTTTTTCGTCTGTTCTTTTCTGTTTCTGATATAATAACCTTTGAATTTCCTCAAAGTTTTCATGAGCTGCTTGGTCAGTGAATTACATATGGGAAAATACATCATTGAAAAATGGAAAACACAGATGATAATGTTATCATAAATGGTGATAAATCACTTAAAATGGTTAAATATAGAATAAAATTAATTTGGGAACTGACACAAAAGTAGTACTGGGTCTTTATGGGTAAAATCTGTGTCTTAAAATTTCCACCAACAATTCCCTTTTACAGGAAGAACAAGTAGAGACTCAGGTTTTTTCCAGGGCCAGTACACAAGGGAACCTATACTTGATAAATGAAACAGATGTATTATGTATATAAAAACTACACATGTGCATTTCTGTCTCTGTATTAAGACAATCTGGATATATGTGATGTACAGCATTAAAAAATAAACTTTCAGGGAAAAAACAGTTTCTAGGAATCAAAGTGGTAGATATTACTGTGACTTTCCATTCTACTTAAAATGCCTTAATATGGGATTTATTGCATTCATTTCCTGATGTTTTATACCAAGGTTCATTCAACACATGTCAGATGTTTCTAATTATTTGTACTGCTCCTTGTCATGGGGGCAAGGTGTCGCACTAAATAGGGATTTTAACCTTTACACTCTGATAAAAAAAGTGCTCTGACACCTTTAGCATCTTAAACCGTTGCCCTGCGCAGCCGCAGTTCTGTGTTGCCATGGTAATGCTACGTAACGCTTATAACTATAAGAATATCCGTTAAAACCCTCAACAAAACCAATTTTTCTGAAAATAGAACACGACTCAAGCAACAAGCACTTAAATGGACAAATATCTAAAACAAGCTAACTGTCCGAAACCAGTCTATGTCGTTAATAATTTAACAAAACTGACCAATGCGACAAACTTTGCAGAGCGAAGCTAACACTAACACACCAGTACAGATATATATTTTTTCATACTGCTAAAACTCTCTGAACAAGACAAAGACGAGCAAAAACAAAGGACATATTATGAAGAAATGATAATGAATGTTGTCTTACCTTTACTGTTTTCTGATAATAACTTGGTTTTATGTGAATGAAGCTTCTAATTTAAGCTAATCCATTGATTTGTGTTACATTAAAATAATTCCCACTAGAAACGAATGGCCCAGAGTTTAACATGTCTAAATTTTACACAATCACAAATATTATCATGGGCTTGCAACAGATAGCCACAAACAAATACTTTTTTTTTTCTAATGTTATGTATTGTTAACAATTTTAGAAAAAAAAAATCTAAATTAAATTCTTGACAGTTTCAACGTCATGTCCTGGATGTGTTTTATCATCTTGTCGAAACATCAAGTTTTGATCTCAGTGGAACAGTGCACATGCAAAAGGGAGCATGTGGGTTTGGAGAATGGCCCAATATTTGGCAGAGTTCAATGACTTAAATCACAAATGTATGGGGTGTCCAAAAACTTCTTTCCACCACTGTATTTCATGTATTTTCTGTGTAGAAGTTAAATATTTGAACCCTGCAAAAACTACAAAACAAAATATAGCCTCAGACTTTTGAACAGTACAGTACATTTGCAATAAAGATGTCAGTGTCAGAAAAATACCAACAAAAAACTAAACTGAAAAGTGTAGTAGTTAACATTTGTATGGGCTTGTATGTAGTTTGATAAAAATCTGTGTTGCATTTGTTGATGTTGGCTAATTTCATTTATGAGCTGATGCTATCTAGTGCTGTGCAACGCTGATACTGCAGAAGATGCATAAAGTTATTGTACAAGCTGTTATCATGGATGAAGGCAAGGGCAGTGCTTGTGTTATGTCTCATTTACACATTACAGGGATTATACAGACACAGAAGCTGAGCTATTCTGGGCACCACCAGAGCAAAAAATACCATTAAATCCAAGTGGAGAGCATCAAAGCTAAATGATATTTTGCAGACCTAATGGTTGGTCCCCAGTGGATGTCTAATTGCTCTTTCAATCTTTGGGAAAACCCTGGATCTCCATCATTGCCTCAGCCCTGTGAAAACCACATGCTGCATTTGATCTGAAACCATCAAAACTGTTCAATAGTTTCTTCTGTTTTGTCACTTCTAGTCAGATGACTGCATGTCTATAAATGCACTGACCGAACCTGTTTGTCATTTTACTTTGTTTGAATCACACTTTTAGATTTCTTTAAGTCTTGTATCAATCCTTTTTGAATTTATTTATATATGGGTTTACTGGTATTGTTTTCATTTGTTTAGATTTGTTTTATTTTCTAATGAAATGTAAATTAAATAAATGGTATTTAGTGAATTTATGTGGATGAGAACATTGTATAGCAATTTTAATAACTGTTTGCCCCTATTTCCACAGCTCCCATGGGTTTAATTGCTTCTTCCTTTCATAAGTAGTGTTACCTACAACCCCACAAAATATGGTGCAACAGTATGGAAAATGCAAATTAAAACAGAATGCAGAAATATTATAACGTACTCATATTTCATCATAGACAGAATGAACACAATGTTTCATGTTTTGTCAAGTTTCATTTGTAAATATAGTCAACCCCAAAACCCATCTTATTTTGAAGTTTTTTTCTTGAATGTGCTGCAGTCACAATGTGATAAATGTTATTCAAAGTAAATGAAGTTAAACCAGGAAAAAAAAAAAAAAAAAACATGAAATGTGCTGTATTCATACTGTCCACAGTAAAATACCAGTCAAAGCATATTTTCATATCACTGCTTTCTTTTCTTAATTAGCATTTTCATTCTATAGCTGTAATTTATGCGAGTTAAATCAAACCTCTTCACTTCACAGTTTTATGTTAATTTATTGTGTTTTATTATTAATCCAGTTACCAGAGGAAATATTAGGATGATAAAAACAAGTCACCAAGTACACTGCATTTCCTTTGTTTGCATTCTGTTCTCCCCCCCAAAAAACACTGTCAATGTCATCCATTTAGTCTTTACCAAACATTCACATTGAACAGTGAAAACACGCAAGTGTTTTTTTATGAAAAGTACACAACAGACAAGCTGGAAATGAACAATAATTCAAAGTTATATTTACATGAATTTAGAGTGACCTTCAAACATTTAGTAAAATCTGTTGTTGTTAAGCCAACAAAAAAAATGTGTGAACCCACAGCAGCATCTGGTTCAACCATGTTGGAGCAAAATTATACAATTCATAAAAACAACTTAAAGAGTTGTTTACCACTCACTAGATGGTAGTATCTGGACCATGTTAATATTCTTTAAATTAAACATTAATATATGCACCGTGTGTTCAGGCTATGTTTACAGCTTTACAAGGTAAAAGCCCACATTAAGACACATCAAGGCCCTTGCGCTCCAACATGGAGGAGTGTGAGATAAGCAAATGAATAACAAACAGCGAAACAAAAAGTGTATTTACCAAGGTGACTGAATATTTGAGATAAAGCCAAGTATGGGGCAATGTTATAAAGTAACAGGCATGAATAATAATAATGCTAATTCATACAGTCAAAGTACATTTTCTGGGTCACAGTAAATGGCTGCACAAGCCACATATGGTGCATTGAGGAAATAAACTACTGTAAATCTGTGAGGAGGCAGTTTGTAGTTTGGGACTCAGACAATTGTACAGGCACTCGAAACTTCTGTGACTGGTGACCAGACAAATCACACGGACCCCTTGGGGGCATCTTGGTGTAAGAGTCAAAACTGTAGAATCCCTTTCTGTACCATTCCTAAAATGAAAAAAACATGGAAATAAACTGTAAAAAAGAAAAACTGTAACAAATACACACCACAAAAAAGCACCACAGAAAACGTGGTCTCAGTTCCCAGTTTGGTGGCACTTGTCAGTGCTACACTTTTTGTGCTAGTGGCTGCGCTGACCGCCGGCCTGCCTTCATGCGGCTACGTGCATACACCCGTAGGAAAAGTGCCAAGAAAACTATGGAAACACCGAAGCCACCCACTAGGGTGATGGCATGACCATAAAGGAAACAAGAGAGCAGGATGGCAATGGCCTGCCGCAGGGTCATGATGATGGTGAAGACAGCAGCGCCAAACTGATTAATGGTATAAAAAATGAAGAGCTGGCCACATGCCGAACACACAGACAGCAACACGGCATGTAAGGCGAACTCTGAATGTCGTGTCATGAAGGCCAGTGAGTCGAAGAAGGCACCCTGCTCCAGCAGCGAGCCGACTGTAAACAGACAGGAGAACAGATTCACCCCAAACATCATCTGCACCGATGACATCTTGTACTTGAACAGGTTGTCCTGCCAGTTGGAGGTGAAGCTGTCAAACACGATGTAGCCAATGAGGATGACGATCCCACTGAAGGTGGTGACAGTGGATGGGTGTTTTCCCGTTGTGCTGGACAGCAGGAACATGCTGACGCCCACCGAGATCAAAACAGCAGTTAAATACTCCCAGTATTCATAGCTCTTTCTAGAAACGATCTTTCCCATGAGCATGACAGGGATAACTTTAGAGGCTTTAGCCAGGACTTGAGTGGGGAAGCTGATATACTTGAGGGCTTCGTACTGACACCAGCTGCTCAGGATGTTGGACAATGATGCAAAAGAGTATTTGTACATTGGTGCTCCATGACGTGGCTGCTTGAACATAACACACCAGAGACCTGACACGGTCAGAGCTAAGATACGATTCATGAAGACCAAGAACTGCGAGTCCTTGAATCTCTCTCCTTCTTCCTCAGCTGATGTGGTGCCATAGGAACGTGTCATCACCCGCTCCTGCAGGACTCCCCATGTCAGGTACGACACCTGTGAAGAAACAGGTCTTTAGCTTTTCACCAGTAGATTCTGTGATGTGAATACATCTTACATGTAAGCTCTTTCTGGTGAGTAATTACTAGCTAGGAGTGTCAAATACCTGTAAATGTAATTATGTTAAATATTATTTAGGAACTGTGTTTCAATAGAAAAAGGTCATCAGTCTAATGAGACCAGATTGACCCTATTCTACAGTGAAAGCCTCATCAGGGTGAGAGGAGAGGCAGATGAAGGGGTTACCCATCATACCTACTGTCTACAGTACAAGCCTGTGAGGGCAGTGTGATGATCAGGGCCAGGTTCAGTTGGTCAGGTCTACGATCAGCAATGTTAGGTGTCCAGCTGATTTCTTGAATATACTCAATGACCAAGTCTGAACATCAGTGGATTTGTTTGTTCGTTGATGACACAGACATATTCCAAGATGACAATAAGATGATTCATCAGGGTCAGAATGTGAAACAGTGGTTCAGGGAGCGAGCATAAGACATTGTTTTCACACATGGATTGGCCACTGCAGAGTCCAGACATTTCCTTTCCCATAGCCCTTTACAAGTCATTTGATGAAAATTACAGCCTTTTCCACATATTGTAATACATTCAAAACCAAACCACACCTCACAGCATGTCATTCGTATAGGTTTATTTATATTAGAACCAGGAACATCCTGTATTATAGAATATCTTCAGGTAAATGCAAATCAAAGAGATGTGACTGTACACAGAGTCTCCTGGAAATGAGCACTAGACCAAGCAGACTAAACCGTTGGCATATTTACCTCCTCAGCTGCACAAACAGCAAGACTATTATATCGTTAATATGTATTTTCTGGGAGGATCCTCACCTGTAGCCCAGCAGCACAAAAGACTAACTTGATTGCCTGTCTGAGAGAAGAGCCTGAATCTCCCTCATTCCTGGAGGTAACTGACACATCATCCAACAGACCTGTTTTGGCTTCACTGCCAAATACACAGGTCTTTATGACGGGAAAACAAAGCCCACTTCCTAGAAAAAACACAAAAACAAAAACAGTGACAGTGAGCAAAAGTTGTAAATGTATCTGGCACTATTCCCAAAAATAAATTTCAGTGTCATGAAGTCAGACCAGTTTCAAGGTAATTGGTGCGTTTGTAGTAGCTAATGAGCAGGTAGCCAGGAATAATGATTGTGGAATATCCCAGCATGTTGACAATGAAGCGAAAGAGCCACACATCGTGCCAGCCTTCCAGCAGTGACGACTCCTCTTGTGAAGCCACAGTGGAAGGGAAGAGAAGCAAAACCAGTGCAGGCCAAATCCTACAGGGAGATAAACAGGACATTAGGTCACAAGCGTAAATATGAGAAAGAGGAACAATCAATCTGCAGTGCAATTTTGATAAACAGGATGGTAAAGTTCCCCTTCATTTGTGCAATTAGTCGAGCAAAAATGCAGCATTTTCCCCACACAATAGAAGCTGAAAACAGGTTGGATGTGGTCATGTTACATGCTACAGGGTGGATCTTTCAGAACAACTTGACCCGCTTATCATGTTTAACAGATATGTAGAAAAGATAAGCCTCATCTGGGACTATAAATACTGGTTGTTTTTAATGAATAAAACATTTGTTTTATTCAGTTAAAATGCAACATTATCAGTGAACAAAATCTACAGTATGTGTATTAAACAGTACCTAAGAAGGCTTGCACATGGCAAAATGCTTATATTCTATATTCATATAGATTTAAGCTATCCTACAAACTGCACAAAACAAACAAAATAACTGCACAACTTAATTATTCAATGTAAAACATAGATATGGAAATTTTAAAAAAAAAAAGTGAATTACAGTTTAAAATGAGCTTTTTGTGTTTTTTTTTATTTTGTCAAATAGCGAATTGATCTACAGTACAAAGTGTTTGAGAATGTTGAAAATGCAGAATGTCTTATTCAAAAGCCCAATGTGACAGAACCAAAGGTCTTACTCAGTATACAAAAGCTGCAATCCTTCTAATCCTTTTTCCTATAAAAAAAAAACCTTGAACTTTAATGCTCAGTTTTTAAAATAGTTTGTAATGAATATAATTGCTGAATGATATTTGATTTATTAAGTAGGCCTAATCTTTTCAGTATTATCAATATCTCCCACTGCTAGAGATCCCATATAACACTGAGAACTCCTGCACACCTGAGACGAAACCTGAGTGTCCATGAAAAAGGTGTGTTCCTTGCTGTCGTGGCAGTGAATATTCATCCTATTCAGAGTGAGGCCGGGCCTCCTCCCAGGGGGCCTGTGGGCCTGACTCACACAGAGCCTTCTTTGTGTGGGACTCTGCCGCTGTCTGGCCAGTCAGAAGCCCACTGCAGCTCAACCTGGGCTCTGAACAAGCAGCTTATTAGATGGAGGAATGCACTGCACTGACTCTGCAGTCAACCGGCAGGCTGCTGCACCACAAACACATACACACACACAGAGCCCTGCCAAGGTTTACCTAACAGGATAATGGCTGCTTGTGACAGGCTGAGTGCCATGTATGAAAATTAATCTCAAAGATAAACAACACTGGATTCTCTTGATAAAGATAAAAAATAATTTAACCGAATACCTCACAGAGACTGGACGTAAAGCATCTGTGAATTTTTTTCCACCCTCTATCCTTATGTAATGCATTCTAATGTTATCTCTATTTGAGTTTCATTTGCAATCTTATGTCATTTTTTTTTGCTATCAGCTATATTTCTATGTAAATTTTTTTTTGGTCTATGGACACACTTGGTGAATGCAATTTCTTTATTTATAAAGAACTCTGAGCTCTTCTTTTTGTTTCCTTTTTTTGGGGGGGGGGTTGGAAGGAGGCCAAACCCAAATCATATTTCATGACACACCCTTTCACTTTGATAAGCAAAAAGTATGATTGTTTTATCTATCTTTACGTATTTGCTGCTTAGTCATTTGATAGTTTTACAATAGCAAACATATATAAAATATAATACATCAGGGCTACAATATTATTATTATTATTATTAGTAGTAGTAGTAGTAGTAGTAGTAGTAGTAGTAGTAGAAGTACTTAACCAAACTATATAACTAACTAATATGCACCAGGTGCTGAAAAGAGTTTGAACACATGATTTATTAACAAGCATTACTGTTAATCAGATATGAATTACAGTTTTATTATTTCTGCAAAACTTATTTTTGCCCACTTCTTTTATATTTTTTTAGCAGTCAAAACACAAAAGGTTGAATTCTACAAATCGTATATTAACGCAACATCACTGGACAACAATGACCAAAATACATCACAAATAATACCTATATACACAAAAACATATTTATTAGTTAACATTTAGCGTGTCCAAGATGCCTAGTCCTAGTTCCACTTCAGACAACTTCTCACAGTATCTTGTTAACGGTCTGCAAAAACATCGTGACAGTTAATATAACGGCTTAAATGGCTCTGTCGTGTCAATTTCTGCTCAACTAACCTCTGCCACACTACAAGCAAATTCTTAATATTTCATTTTTTTTTCCAGTTGGCTCTTTCAGCTGGGAACGTTACCTCCATGAAAAAGATGGCATTTTCCCCACACACTGTGGCCCGACACCTGGCTTAGCACAGCCGCCCAAACACTCAAACGTCCCCGCTGGAACAGAGCATGAAGCCGTCAGAATCCAGCCGGTGGAGCTGTTTTAACAATTACAGACTGTCGTGTTTGGTAGGAGCCGCCTTTAGCTGTAATGTCTTCAACTTATCCTCAATAGCCGATGTTCACTTGAACAGGAAAGGCCCCCTCCTCTTCATTAACACGGAAGGACACCTGAGACGTAGAACAGCGCCCCGCCGCCGACTCTGACCCCTATCGCTGAGGAGGAGTAACTGCAACACACAACGGAAACGATGTAAAGGGCAGTGAGTAGAAATCATGTTAAAAAAAATTTTTAAAAGTAATTGTTTTAATGCTATAATCAAACTCCAATATATATATATATATATAGATAGATAGATAGATAGATAGATAGATAGATAGATAGATAGATAGATAGATAGATAGA
>JAQQZY010000017.1:6293261-6317513 GCA_030068375.1 Ostorhinchus rueppellii | reverse complement strand
TTTCTTTCTTTCTTTCTTTCTTTCTTTCTTTCTTTCTTTCTTTCTTTCTTTCTTTCTTTCTTTCTTTCTTTCCAAATGTACAGTACTGTGCAAAAGTCTTAGGCAGGGGTGTCAAACTCATTTTAGTTCAGGGGCCACATTCTGCCCAGTATGATCTGAGGTGGGCCGGACCAGTAAAATAATTTGATTTAAATAATGTCAACTCCATACATTTCTCTATGTTTTAGTGAAATTACATAATGAAAAAGTTTACATTTACAAACTATCCTTTAAAAAAATGTGAATAACATGAAGAACTTTGAAAAAACTGAAATTTCTCAAGATAAATATCTGCAATTTTAACAATATTCTGTCTCAGTTGATCATTTACAAGTGTACATATAATTTACAGTGGATCTACAAATACACAAAACATTTAATAACAGGAAGAATATTGGTCATTTTAAACCCAAGTCTCTTAAGACATTTCAGGCTGTTAATATTTGTTGAGGTTATTCACTTTTTTGTTAAAGAATAGCATGCAAATGTAAACATTTTCATGTAATTGTGCTTTTTTGAGAGTAAAACAAAGAAAAGACTGAGTGACTTTTCATTATTTATAGATTATTATGGCAGTATTTTACTGGTTCTGATCCACAAGAGATTGAATTGGGCTAAATGTGGAACCAAAACTGAAATGATTTTAATGTCCTCAATTGTTAATGTTGATAAAATAGAGTGTCATATTTGCATTTCACAAATTCATCCCAGGGGCCCGGATTGGACCCTTTGGCGGGCCGGATTTGGCCCCGGGCTGCATGTTTGACACCTGTGGTCGAAGGCCAGCTTTAGTTTTGTTGTTTTTGCAGGGTTGAAATATTTAACTTCTTCACGGTGTTATGACCCTGGGTCACAATTTGTTTATTTATGTGTATTTCTGTATAGTGTGTTGTTTGTTGTTTTAGCCCTACCCTCCTTTAGTTGTTCAGTAATAAATATTGTGAAATTTAGTTTTGTTTTCGGTCTGGATTTTGTATCTTGGGAGTTGGTGGTGAACAAATTGAGCATATTATGTACGTCCTAGTAAACCCCTAGGCTGGGACGTAACAACGGAAAACACATAAAATACAGTAGTGGAGACAGGTTTTTGTTTTGGACACCCCGTGCATTTGTGATATACTGCATTAGGAATCACTCTTAAATCATTGAACTCTGCATTGTTCCGTTCTCCAAACCCACATGCTTACTTTTGCACATGCTTTGCATAAAATTTTAAAGGTGTCTGAGAACTTTTTTCCATCTGGGTGGCACAGATTTGTTGCTGTGTGAAAACAATATCACTTCAATATCACAAACCCTGCAAATACAACACTGTGCAGGCATAGATCAATATTTATTTATAATAGATTTTATTATTTCATGCAAGATTGTTGATATAGGTGCAAGCCATCAATTTACATTTTAATATTTTTTTTAAATGATAACAGTATTAGAAAAGCTGAGAAATATATGAAGATAGACAAATAATCATCATCATGTTGTATAAATTACAACCAAACAATCAAGAAAACTACAATAAAATCAGCAAAATGTTATACTATACATTTTCGTCCTTCTTACACAGTGTGTGTTGTTTCTATATTTTGCACTCACTATGTAATAAAAAGCTATTATTTTACTAGTTTGTTAGATTTCTGGTAGATGGTATTTTCTGTCATGTATTTATTTGAGGTTTATTTATCCTGAGGTCACATTGACATAAAGAAGACATATATGACACACATAGATGGAACATATTTTACTGCAACCCACAATAAAACCTTTTTAACACATTATATTGTCACTGAATCTGAATTACATTGTTGAATCTTAAACTGTAATCTGTCCCAGGGAAGTCCAGGTTTGCATTTTACTGGTGACCAAACTGACTTCTATTTGTTGTCAGTCATTCTTTAGCAACACACAAGGTTTTGTTTTTTAAAATCACACCAGGAATTTGTTTTATTCCTGGTATGATAGTGGTAGCAGATTTATACAAACGCATTATTATTCAGTGGATTATTTGACCTTTATTTGTTTCCTGGAAAAGTTGCAAAACCTCAACAGAAAACAAAAATGTATCCACTTAAACTCTGTGGGTTCATAGTCTGTCAGTTTGGATTTTCCACACATTACATAACCGCAATATTGCTGTCTTGTGTAATTGTTCTTCCCTGTGATAATCACCATTGCTATCAGAATCAATACATCTGCACAAAAATCTATTCTATACACATTTTTTTTTTTTATTTAGGTACGAGATGAAGAGGAAAAAATGCTGCACAAGTTTGCACAAATTTCTGACCACCACAAACTTGCAGACTAACCCGGCTGTCATCTGTTGTTTTCTTTTCAGTTTTGTATGTGTTTGTTGTGGTCTGGCCTTTAGAGGGCTCACTTCCACAGCTACTGCTTCCAGCTCTGAGTGGGCCAGATTCATCATAAATACAGTTTGTAAAGAAATAGGGAGAGGCACTTGGACAGAAAGCTTAAACACTGCCAGGAAGGGCCATCTGTTTTCATGTCATCTACTGTTACGTTTACTCATTTCATTTTATGCCCACAGTCCAGTCCAATGTCCATCCTTTAAGCCATAAATAGGTCAAGTCAACGCTGTAAAACAAAGGGTTTCTGTAGTGTAAGATGCGTATTCTTTTTTAATCTAATTTTTGGGTGTCACCTTATTATTCTGGATACATCATTGTTTACATTCTCATAACACTGCTGCAATTCCAGATGTTGTTGTCATTTCCAGCTTGTGAAATCTGATCAGCTCCAACCATATTCCACCACTGCAGCCTGTTCTGTTTGTTAACTTGAAGCGACAAGTATTCCCTTCTTGTGACAAGTTATGTGGAAACCTGCTTTTCCTGTTGATTGCAGGAACTGCAAAAATAATACCCAGGATAGCATGGGTGTTTTCTTGGCTTCTGTAACACTTCTCTGTATCATGAAAGGTTCTACTCATACTTCTTTTCAACACCGCAGGAGTAAAAACAACACCCAAATCGACACTCCTCAGTTCAGCTATACTGTGTGGCATATACTGTGCAATAATTCAGTAGTAAGTGCTCTTTGGTTTTCATCGGATATATCAGTGAAACTTTTTACAGTGGAGTGTCCCCCCCCCCTTTTTTTTTTTTAATCTAAGTACCCTCAACTCTCACTTCAGCATTTTGATTGAAAATAATAAATACAATTTGTTCATGTGCCAAAGGTGTCTGTTTTTATTTTCAAAACTTTGTAAATAAACAACATATATTTAACGTCATATTACAAATCTTTATGAGTACAATTTATGTTCAAAGTATAAACTGAAAAGTGCCCTCTTTCACTGATTAGAAAAATAAATTAATTGGTCATTAATGAATAGATGAACCTTCCATCAAACAAAAATTACAACTGAATTCCTTAAACTCATCTTGAACAATATAAAATACAAATATTCTTCAAATGTTACCAAAGCTTAAACAAGGAGTGTCAGTTTTATTATGAATGCATTTATCGTGTTTTATATTTCAGCATTAATTCCCAGTATTTATTTTGTATTCAGACTTAGAAAAATATATTAGAATATTCTCTGTAAATACCAGGTGTCTGGAGCACGAGTCATGGATGGCTCTTGGTGACGTGTACTGTGAGAATGTTTAGACTTAGGATGTGTCTACCATTCTTTCTATCTGCCTGTTTCCATGTAGCTTGGGGCCAAAATGGGTGACAACAAGCAAGAAGACCAGGCCATAGGGCAGATGGGGGGGGGGTCATAAAATACAACACACAGTCATTGAACCCATGCATCACCACGTTTTGGATACCTAAGCTAATGGTAAACTTGATCAACGTCACTATGTTTTGACATTTGGACCAATGTGTGCATTATCCATGTTCTTTTATAATAATTTAGACTTCCTGGTGTCAGTCAGTCAACTACTGCATCCTGCTGTATGTACTTAATTCCTTGCATGTAAATTCTCCTGATTCCAGAATCCAGTGATTCCGTCTCTTGCCTCAGCAAATATACAGAATTTTTCTATCACTTATTTAATGTATTTTTCCAAAAACAATTTCAAGTACCTACTGGGCTTCTTTTGATGTGTACCCCAATTTGAGAGAGACTGGGATATGACACCAAATCTGAGCCTGCTTTTGCAATCATCAACTCCATGATGGGACATTCATTCAGTAAAATACTTTGTTGGCATGTTATTGTTATTGCAGTATTTGCACAAAAGACTCAGTAGACTTACAATCTGTGCTATTTCTCATATCTGCAAACACGGCACTGTTTTCATATCTGCTGCTGTTTCGTTCCATTATGCACCTGTTCATTCATAACTTTACTGTAATTGCACTACTGCTATTTTTATATTCTATTACAGCATATCTTTTACACTGCTTATTTATTGTTATTCTATTTTACCTCTTTTTTTTTTTTTAATTGCAGGGCATTTATTAGCCAATTCTCTGTAAGTACTGTGCATGTAATGAACAGACAATAATACTTTAACAAAAGAATCTAATGAGCTGGTGTTTTTGAAGCTGAATATTACTCATGATGTGTCCATCAAGGCAAGGTCATGTAGTTAATGGGATGCAGGGGGGGCTCCTCTGTGTGCAGCACCGCCTCTGTTGTGATTTGCTCGAACTGAGATGTGTGTTTTATTTACATGTGGTGTTGGAGTGGCTGTTCACACGTGCCTCTGCCTGTCGTCTTTGTCCTGCTTCCCAGCTCCACCGGCTGCCATGGGCACTGCCTACAGGGAGAGCTGACTGGAGTCTGAGCCATTTCCTAACAGTGCATCCCTTTGCAGCGTCTAGTCATTGCATCGCGGGAGGAGTCTCAGCCTTGCTTTGCGTGTCTTCCGAGGCACAGTGACCGGATTCCCGTAGGCTGTACCTGCCTGGAACACAAAACACAACAACTGGGAGGATGAGGATGAGGATGAGGGTGCATCCTTCATGGTTTCCCATCTGGGCTCCGGCTGCACTTGTTTCTTTCGGATGATGCGCAGCGGGATCCTCGGGGTGTTTATGTTTCACTCTGATTTGGAAAACCCCCCGTCCTACCAGGAGATCCATGCCCCGGTTTTTGCACCGTTGTCATAATGTCCCCAGCATCGGCGGCGACGGCCAGTGAAAGCAGCACCACCACCAACACCACGGTGCCCGAAGAGGAGCCGGACAGTCCCCGAGAGGAGGTGAGTATGCATTGTTTGCACTGCGGAGGCCAACGGTTGCACACAAACACACACACGCACACACACACGCACACACACACACACACTGCACATCCAGCCTTTAATTAGTCTGACATATAATGTGGAATCCCCAGTAATAACCATGCTGTGATAATCAGATTGCAGAGGTTGGTCGGATTTAACCGGTTTAATCGCAGGGAAATTTGGGGACTGAAACCAGACTAACCATTAAAACTCCTGGGTAATTATTGCCTAATTTGCAGTTTCATTTACCCTATGTGTCAACCGACGCTCGCCCCCGGCAGCGTGACCGCGCACGGCCGTACTCCTGTTTTGTCGCCACTATAACACAAATGCGTCCCATAATAAGGTTCAGGGACCTCCGATAGGTCCTGGCACATGTCTAAACGTGCCCCACAGTGAAATCTAGCAAATAAAACCCACAGTGATTATACCCAGAAAAACACTGATGATCAAGTCTGGTAGTTTTCTTTCATCACATTTTATCTCCATAAATTAAAGCAGGAAATAAAAGATACATGAATATAAAACATCACAGTGACACATGATAATATTTAAAGGCTTTTCCATGTAAATTTCATCTGGGACTGGGATTGACTAGTGCACAAAAGAGCGCCCCAGTCTCACATTCATCCAGTTTGATGATGAATGATTTATATTCACTGTTCACAAAGTCTGGTCTGATTTATTTACATGTTTCTTCAGTCAGTGTCTTTAATATTCTGCTTCACAGGCACAGTTACAGCCTTTGATTAATTAATATGCTGTTTTTGTATAATACATATTTTAGAGTCTTGTACCTGTGTTTAACTCAATTTAAGGAGGATTAAGCCCATTGTGGCACACAATATAGCTGGTACTGTTTGCAGTTCAGAGCAGGCTTCTCTGACTTAAAACTTCAGCCCCTAGAAACACACAATGGACACGATACTGTACATATCCATTACACAAGAGAGTTTTTATGTAACCTAGCTGGTCTTATTATGTCAAGAAAAAGTGTCTCTTAAGTGTGAGATGCTTTTAGGCACCAGAGTGGTCTCATGAATTGGAAAGCTTTTGAGTGAAACACATTTTCTAAAATATTTAATGCATTTTGTAAAAGGCTTTTGGGGATGTTATTATTCCTGTAGAACATTCGCTGTCATGTAAGGGTATTTTATTGGAGATGTTTGATATTAAAATGCCCATTTGCTGTAATGTCAGTGTGACAAAACCACAGTCACCACCTTAGCTGCATGATGGAGATACAACCTGCCTGTAAGGAAACTTCTGTAACATTTTATTGACAATTACAAATATACCTGTGGTTTCCTTGGACTGTGTATGACAAATATGTCAGGTATTTTTCTTGGCATATTCACCAGATAGATTCCTTTGTCTAACACATCAAAAATGTTAACACCACTGTGCTTGTGTGGTGAGTCACTTCCTTATTCGTCTCCTATTTGTGGCCATGACTAAGGGGGATGTTTTGGCGATTGCATGATAAAATTAGCCTGAGATGTGATACCTTTTATAAAAAAAAAAAAAACCACACACACAAAAGATTTGCTCCCAGTTCTCAGTATCTGAATTTTTGCAAAAACTGTCTCTGCTATGACATTCTGCTGTCTCACATTAAAAAAGGTTCTTAATGCATAATAGCTTTATAGACTGTGTATACATTTGGAACTAAAGACAAACTGTTTCATAGGGATGCTTCTGCAGCACCATTTTTTTCTTGATTCATGCTGTAAAGTGAAACATGAGCCACATAGTTTGTCATGTAATATTGATTATAGCGTGTTCAGGCTAGTGAATAAATACTCCTTCTGCTGTAGGTTTATCTCAATGGGGAATTTCGATGTTAATCCCTCTCGCCCTGTGGGTGTTGCCTTTGGTTGGTAAGGAACCAGGGGAGCATGTGACCAAGGTGGGGAAGATAATTATGGAGAAAAACATCTATTATTTATGCCTCTCTGTCAGTCGACAAGTACAGAGTAGACATGTTGGATTCAATACATCAATGCAGTCATGTCGGTTGATTTGACTGTTGTGGTCACATATGCAGGGGCTGATCTATGGACTGTCCTTTGTTACAGATGAAGGAGGAGATCTTCTTAATGCAACTAAAATCGCCGAAGCTTCAGTGTCGCAGTCATCAAGTGGAATGTTGTGTAAAATTTTCAAATGAACCCTTCTTGGGTCTTTTGAATTGATGCCAGATTTGTGTGCCAGTGCTCCAAAACGGCATGACTAGCTCTTCATGCATGCACTGGGGCTTAATGTCCCCTGAGGTGATAAAGGATGGCACCAGCTTTATGCTGCCAGAGTAAAATGATGCTTTTTCTGGCTGGCTTGACATTAAATGTGTGGTCTATCATCAGAGGATATCTCATTTCCTGTTTTTTTTTTTACTTCCAAATGTACTCTTCATATAAATGTGGACTATTCATGTGTATGCCCACATACTATTTACAGAGGAGCATAAACTCCATCCTTCAACAGACAAAATATACAGTATATTTGACACTGGGTTTACACTCATGGGATGTTTTTTCTTGAATTTGATAAGACTGACAGAATCTTTAGATTACAACAAGCACAAACCAAGCTCTGCAATTGGCTCACAGCTCATGTATAAACAATGCATAAGCACTTAAAACGCTGAATATTTCTTTAAATATTTTATATGAATGAGCCATTGCTTTCAAACTGCTTCTAACTTTATTCTCCACAAATATTTGTGTCCTATTTGTGTCCACCAATTACATTATAGATATATGTTTAAAATTCCTCATTTATTTAAGATTTTCAACTGTTATTTCTGTCTCTTGCCGTTTTCTCATGTCTTACAGCAACAACCTTTGAAACAGTCCCTGAGTAAATCGTTGTGCCAGGAAACTCACTGGAAATGCCTGCTGCTGTCTCTACTGATGTATGGCTGCGTCGGGGCCATGGCCTGGTGCCAGGTGACCAAGGTCACACGCCTCTCCTTCGACAGTGCTTACAAGGGAAAGTCTATGATGTACCATGACAGCCCATGTTCCAATGGCTACATCTACATCCCTTTGGCCTTCCTGGTCATGCTCTATGTGGTCTACCTGGTGGAATGCTGGCACTGCTACACCAGGAATGAGCTGCAGTACAAAGTTGATGTGGACAATGTGGCAGAACGCATTCAGCGAATGCAGCAGGCAACACCCTGCATCTGGTGGAAGGCCATCAGCTACCACTATGTCAGGAGGACACGCCAGGTCACAAGATACCGTAATGGAGACGCCTACACCACTACGCAGGTCTACCATGAGCGCGTCAACACCCATGTGGCTGAGGCAGAATTCGACTATGGAAACTGTGGGGTTAAAGACATCTCCAAACACCTGCTAGGCTTGGAGGGTTTTCCAATCACCAGACTAAAGTTCACTAAGTGCTTTAGCTTTGCTAATGTGGAGTCGGAGAACTCCTACCTGACCCAGAGAGCCCGGTTCTTCACAGAGAATGAGGGTCTGGATGACTACATGGAGGCCCGTGAGGGGATGCACCTAAAGAATGTAGACTTTAAGGAGTATATGATTGCCTTTTCAGACCCTAATAACCTTCCGTGGTATGCTTCAAACTCGACTTTCTGGGTGGCAGCTGCTTTCACCCTCTCCTGGCCTCTACGGGTGCTGATGGAGTACCGCACTGCCTGTGCTCACTATCATGTGGAGAAACTGTTTGGCTTTGACTATGTTCCAGTAACACCATCTGAGGAGAGGCCGTATTGCCGTCACATCCCACGAGTCAACACAATCGACAGCACAGAGCTGGAGTGGCACATCCGCTCTAACCAACAGCTGGTTCCCAGTTACTCAGAGGCAGTCCTCATGGACTTGGCCCAGCTCTCCGGGAGTTGCAACAGCTACTCCATATGTGGTGGCTATGGAAGCTACAGGCAAAACTGTGAACGGTGCCACCGAGCCATGAGCAGTTCCTCTATCTTCTCTCGTAGTGCCCTCAGCATCTGCAACACCGGAAGCCCCCGCATCCCATTCAGCGCCAGCCGCTTCTCACTGGGTCGACTGTACGGCTCAAGGCGGAGCTGCCTGTGGAGGAGCAGCGGGAGCCTGAATGAGCAGTCCTGCCCCACAGAGAGCACTCGCTGTCTGTCAGGACAGCAGAACAGTGAGGAGAACCCTCCAGCATACCAGGATGCGCTGTACTTCCCAGTGCTCATTGTACATCGCAACGAAGGCTGCCTCAACCATGACCATCGCTCACTGCACAGAAACGGCTCCTGTGTTGAGACATCTCTATGATCCACAGCTGACCTGAACAAGAAATAATAATGACACAGGAAAAGGCTGAGAACCCTCAATAATATGGGTCACAAAGATATACACTTCTGCTGTCCCTTTTACAAAAGTGATAAGTCACCCATAACATAACATGAAAAAGGGTTTCCTGGTAAGTAAAAATCAAGAGGGATCACCTCAAATCAAGAGGGAATAAAGTATGTGTGGGAACATCTCCAACAAGTCAGGGAAAACAGACTTAATGCTCTTGATGAGACTGTTTAAAAATATTGTGGCTTTAAGGACCATATTGCCAAAGTACAGCCCGAGCATCTTTAACGCCATGTCATGTAACCATCTAATACCAAAAGGACTTAATTATTACTGTAAAGGCCATGTTTATAGATCATAGTCATAGACATTTTGCAAGGATATGCGTAACACTGAAGTATTTAAAGCCTCAAATGGGTCTTGATTCATGAGTAGCCTAACAATATGCCACGAAAAGGATGCAGTATGCCAAGTCTAGATGCCTGAATGTGAAAAGTACAAACATAGACAAAGTCTCATGTGATTCATGTGAATTGTATGATTCATGAGTGGAAAATTCAAAGATATCAGCTTGCTTGTTTAAGCAAAATTAACAAGCCTGAATCATTTTGATGGAATAAACAAGTGTAGTGGCTCTCATGAACTAATGTGAACTGAAATCTAAAATTCAAACATCTGCATGTAAAACATACTGATGCAGTTTGAGCTCTGTAACTCTATTGGAAGGAAATACATTTCGATAAAAATAAACATCTGATGCTGTGGCTTGGTTGCAATGACATTATACTTCCTGGCTTGCTAAATATAGCAACGTAGTTGATGAATAATTTATTACAGGAGGGCTAAGGGACACACACACATCAAAATGAATCTGCAATTATTTAAACTCTTTCTTTATTAGTTTAAAATGAAAATTTTGCAGGATGGCCATCTATATCCTAATAAACCTCACCATAATATTAATGAATTAAAATTAATTTGTTTAGTTTAAAATCTTAAAGGTTCATTCTGTTTCTTATTTGGCAATAGTTCTATTCAGCCTACCTCTTTATTTAAGTGCCTAGTTATCAACTGTTTTTAAGAAACATAATGTATCATTATTTAAAAGTCATCTCATGTCAACTTCCATTAAAAAAGTAAAAGTTACACTAAGAGTAGCACAAGGGATACTTCATACCAGAAACACTTAACAGGGAGATACTATACAACATCTTATGATTGTTAAAGAATAAGGCCCAAATTTGATTTCACATGAATTTTCTTCATATTGTAACACAGCTCTTTTAGCTGGCTCTGTGCTGCTGCTGATGCATATCAGAGAGACAGCCAGAGAGCTGGCCATCAAAGACGCCTAAAATAGGCGGAGGCCTGGATTCACTACTGATAGTGTCAGGTTTAATAATATGACAGGATTACTTAAAATAAGTCCAAAAAAAAAAAAAAAAAAATTTCTATCACAGCTGAGTGCATGCAGTATCCTACTCACAATAAATTTTGTTTTACCGGCATGCAGTGCAGAACAATAAATGTCTAAAGTGAATCCAGAAATATAAATCAGGCATGCAAGATTTTAAAGTAATTGCCAATTTTTTCCCAGTAAATTCTTTGCACAGAAACTCAAAATGTGATTTATTTTTTACCATTCTTCAAAATTTGTGTGGTCTTTTAGCACTATCTTGGGTGAAAAATAAGCACAAGGCTCATTCCATAGACTTTTATCTGCAAACCAGCCTTCATCTCATGAGGCCTGCAGTCAAACACATACTGACATGGATCACTGGCAGATAGTTTTTTCTGCAATTTAATACAGACTAAATTAAAAACCATAACATTTCCAGGAATAGTAAATATCAGAATCTCATCTGCAGTCAGACAGTCTGTGTTTCCAAGTCGCCTTCACAGTAATGGGCTTGTAAAATGGTGACCAATTAGCCATACTCATTACATTCCACTTTTGGTGTTCATTGGAGTTAATGACTATCTTTATAGCAATACTTGAGGATGTAGGAAATGAGTGCGAGTTAAACATGATGCATCAAAAGATTTTTTTAAAGATATCATTAGTTACAAATGATCAGTTTGGGTTGAAAATTTTGTGATTTTGTCTGTTTTGTCACCTATGGAAGCTCCTTAAACTCAGGATAGCATTCAGGGCAAGGATTTACATACAACAACATCCTAAAAACTGGTTATAATTATTTTAATCTAAGAGGCTGCCACATAATTTAACTTTGCTTTGCCAGGATGAATTATAACCAGATTACATTCAATTGATGGGGCTTGTGACCATAGAGTTTTGTTTTAAACCAGGACATTGTTACACCAACCATTTGTAAAATCACTTCTATGTATTTGTATTTGCATTACGAGCAGGAAATAAGTGAGTGGTTTATTCATGGTATATCACACAATTTCGTTGGTGACACAGAACAGCAATTTTCCAGCTTTATGGATCATAATGAGATGCAGGGATTAAGGCTCTTTGACTGAACCATTTTATCCAGTTATTTAAATTTGTTGGAGAAGAACCCACAGTAAAGTCCAAGAGAAGTGAAATGTATATGTCCCATAATCCCACCTGAAAAATTACTGGACAAGCAAATGTTACTGCTGTTAGTCATCATTTTCGGTAATTCATGAGTAGTCAATAAGCCTCTCGGATGGAATCACTGTGATATTTATATATACTCGTTTCTAAGAAGAGAAAAAAATGTTTACCAGTGCAATGTTTACGCAAAAATGGTGACAAAAAAAACAAAACAATAAAAGTGGACATTTGAAATGGTTATGAAACTAACAGGAAGGGTTCATGTACAGTGACTAAACATTTTTCCACCATAGATGACTGTTAACATAAATGCTTTGACCATGCGAAGCACTGAACCCTTTATCATGTGTTTTAAGTAGAATAGTTTGTTATGATATGTACTCTTTCACTACAGAATGCTTTGAAGCTTGCATTTTTTTTTTATTCAAATAATTTTGTGGCTTTTCCAGATTGTAGAGAAGAAATAATTTGTACTGTGTATAAAATGGAGACAGGAGGTTAGAATGACGGTGGAAGTGATCTTAGTTTAGCTGAATGTTTCGTACACACTTAAAAACAACTGGAGCTGAGACGTTTTTAAGGCTCAGATGTTAAAAAAAAGTGAGTTTGATCAGATACAGATGGCAATAGTCCCCTGTAAAATGTTTCCTTTTAGATTTTTTATTTATATTTGATAAACATTTATTTTAGTAAAATTCAAGTCCAGATTATTTAACTGATTTAGAATTGGAGGATCAACATTTTTATCAATAATTCCGCTTTTTTTTTTTTTAGGGAAAGCTGAGGAATTATTGATAGTGATTACTGATCTAAAAATATCAGTAATCTATAATATTTCGATAGCTGTATGTATTAGTCCATTATAAAGTTAGAGAATAGCATCTGCTCCTTTCCATATTATTTTTAAAAGACAGTTTTTTGCAAGATAAAACTGGGGAAATGTGGATTCTTACACTTCAAATATTTTGATGCCTAGCCAATGTGTTACACTATTAATCAGTAGATGTAGGTTAAAAACACAAGTCTGTGTATTCAAACACCAACACAACGTTGCCTTGCTGTAACATAAGGACTGAATACCAAATCTGTGTATGAAAATGTTAAGAGGCTCAATAAACTGAAATGCTCACTACAATTTGTGTCAGTAATTATTTCACATCTGTTAACATCATGCTGTTAATTTATGTTTTCAGCCTGAGTTTCTGTGTTACATCTTGAAGAAGAGACACAGACTAGATAAAAAAAAAAAAAGTCCTGAGTCAATATCATGTTATAAAAGGTTTGACAGTTGTGTGTCATACTCATTGTAATATTTTAAAATAGGTAAAAATATTCAACAGCTACATGTATAGTATTTTCTCAACCTACAACTCTAGATGTAAAATTCACAGGTGAACTGAGCAGTAAGTAATAAAGATGGGTTTGTATTTGAGGAGCAGGTGATGTCTACTTGGTTTTCTTCTCTTGAGCTTGCTTCTGGAGTTCGGCACTCTGATTGGCCCAAACCACCTGATTGATTAAGGAAACGTCAGATTCATCCACCTCTGTCAGACGGATGTCACATTCTGTTACACTGGTGTTGGTAGACATCGCTTCCTGAAGGGCTTTACCTCCATCCTGCACACACATGGAGCAGGTAGCAACACATTAGGCTTTGATTAAACACTGAAGAGTTATTAGAGTTAATGGAAAAATGTGTCTACAGCTGAAACTGATTTTGTTAACTAAGAATAACTCTACTGGGTAAAATCACTTTCATTTCCCACCACAGTTTGCAGTGACTTTATATAAATGGATTTTTATAGTTTGCTTTGAAAGCAATGGTTTGATAAATTCTATGTGATGTCATGCATTATTTTATTAGAACGTTTTCAGTGTTTGCTTCTAGTACCTGAAAAGCTAAAACATTAAATGAAAAATAAAGTAAAACTAGTCACTAAACCCCTTAAGGCCTGAATCAATCTCCAACTGTGGAAAAATAAACTGTAATTTACGTTTTTTCTTTCAAGTAGATAGTATTTTGGTTGCATTTTGGAGCGGGGTGCGGGTTGCAAATTTGCGACAATTGGCATCAATGGGTTAAATTAAAGAGGTACTTGTAAAGCTAAAAATGAACAAAAAGACAGAGGAACTAAAAAATAAAAACTATTAGAATTTCAAAACTATATTTTCTTTTTTGTAAATATGCCACATTTCTAAAAGGTCAGAGGACAGTGTACATGACAAATCACCTCTGTGTAACCCTTGCCGTCTGAAATAGCCTACGCTTATTGTAGTTGTCACCAGTGTTTTATATTTACAGTATGTCTGAAACAGGCTTTTCTATTTTTGTTGAGAGGCAATCCAAGGTCAGAGATATTGATGGTACTGTATGGTGCATTTCTGCTACGTGGGTGATTTTTGATCCTCCACAGTGTATTCTTGTCAGATCTCAAAGTAGAGAGAGCATGAGAAAGGAAAATTCATATCCACCTATCTCAATGAAACAACATGTACTCGACTTTCCATTACTGCATGTTTTTCACACACATCTATGAATAATTGAGAATCCTTGCACTTGCACAAAGATGTTCTGTCTGTTTACCGCACTGTGCTACATCTTTACAGGTTTTGCTGTGGAATTAGATCTTTTGTTTAAAATACACATAGTCTTCCCTGGATAAAACAGCATTTCCTCAGACTCCACCCTTATTTAATACCCCAGTAGTGGGAAATCAGTGTTCTCTCTTTCAGTTTATCTACACTGCAAAAAATGATTTTGGGGGTTGGTAAATACAAACTATGGAAATCAGTCGAATTTCAATCAACAGTAATAGTTACCAGTGAAACCCATTATGATTGGTTAAATTCTACACACACTACCCATTATTTAACAGTAACAACTGCAACTCAAAATAATATAGTAAAATCTGCCCTATAATATGTATAATAGGTATGTTGGAAGAGCAGCTGGGGGGAGTTTCTCAGCATGCATTGGGACAAACTAGTTGGGACTTTTTAAAAAAAATGTTATTTACAGTGTTCTGAGTTCATAAGAAGTGTTCTTTTTATATAACAGAGTTATATGGTGTGTTTGACCCTTTTTGGTAGCTTTTTTAAAATTTTGTTGAATCAATGTTTCTGTTCAGTTGCATATTCTTGCACCATGAGCGAAGCTGCTCCTCTGTTTCATGAGATTCTGTTATGTTCATTTAAAGGCCAAAAGTACTGTGTTACTCTTGAGTAACACAGTAAAGGTTAAAGGTATTAAATAGGTTTAGCTTTCTTGAACAATAGAGAATGCATATTTTTTTTCTCCAGATATTTAAGAACTGTTTGTACAAAGAATCCCTTTGTAGTTACATTTGGTTGATTATATGAATATTGATGCCAATATTATTTTGTATAGAGAATACTGTACATACTCACCACACCTAGCTTGTTGGAGGAGAGATTAATACTCTTCAGAGTGTTATTCTGAAGTAGGGCTTTAGAGATGGCAACAGCAGAAGGTCCAGTCACCTCATTGGCCCCTAGGTGCAGGTGGAGTAAGGTACTGTTGTTAACCAGGGCCTGGCCAATAGACTGACCTCCCTCATCTCTTAAACGGTTAAGTTGCAGGTTTAGGGACAAAAGGGTGGAGTTCTTAGACAATGCATGAGCTATAGCTTTGGCTCCCAGGTCTCTAATATTGTTGTCATACATATTCAGGACTTGTAATTTACTCCTACTGAGCAGCTTGCCAATGGCTCTGGCTCCTCTGTCTCCAATAAGGTTATGAGAAAAGTCAAGCTCCCGTAACGATGGGTGGTCCAAAAGGTTTTTCACCAACAGCCTGCATTGCTTATCCTCTATGTTGCTTTGGCTAAGCCGTAGATGCTGCAGAAAGATGAGACATAATGAGAAATGTTAGCATATACACAGTCTCTGACGCTTGTATTTTGTTTCTGATATATTATTGACTTGATGTTTAATCAGCCTGTACACTTATATTCATCTACATATCAGAAGTAAATATTGACCGTTTTACTCCATTAGATTTCTGTGATAGGTTTAGTTTCCTTTCAGATTCAAAGTTTTCATCTCCTTTCTGTTCAGTAATAATTGCATTTATTCAAATGAGTTCATCTCCAGCATTTGTGATAAACTGAAGAATTTAATCTTCCTTTACTGACAGAAAATTCTCCTCCTTCCTACACTAAATTAAGTTTATTAATAAAGTTTCTCCTTGGATTCACTGAAAAAGGCATCTTCATAAACCTGAAAATGAAGTCAATTAACCTTTTCTTTTTGGAAATAGACATAAGATGATTGCATGGAATTTGATGCTGAACATTAAAGTACCAATAGTAAAGTAGTTAAAATCAATGCAAGTTCATTAATTTTAATTCTGCAGTAATATTAATGTAAAAAAGATAATAGTAAAACACTTAAAGGGACCATTTTACACCAAAATACTTTAGTTAGCCTAGTTATTACCTTTCTTTTCATTCTTCGCATGAATTTTTATGATACTACTTACCTACTGCTACAAAGTAAGGACTGAAATACATGTTTTACTTATAGTGGAATTTCATCTTCAAGTTATCTTTTCTCACTGCTAGCTTACAAAAGGCATTAAGTTAGACTGTAAGAACAATTTTTTTTTTTTTTTTTTTAAAGATGATACAACAGACCAAAAACTTCAGTGTGATGTCAGTGTGAATTATGATACAAAGCAAATAACCTCACTATTGCCTATCACAGTAAAAACCACAATAACTGTCTATATTTCATATACAATATGTCTAACCAAGTATGAATATTCACCTTCAGGGTCTTACAGGACTTCAGGGCCTTGGCGAGGGATTCACAATCTCGGTCAGTCATCCCAAACATCTCCCATTCAAAGTTCATACCACACTGTCTGACCCTATAGACTAGATGGAACTCTTCCAGGTGGTCCAGCTTGTCAAGAAGAATGCTGAAGTCGAAGTGATCTACAGAGGGTCCTTCATCATCATTGTCATTTCCTAACTCTGTGCTATATTCTTCCTCTTCCTTCTGGGGTTCCTTGATAGGTGGCAGAAGCTGGGAAATGTCCAGCCTCTTCACATAGTTTTTGCAGAGAGGTACCATATCAAGAATTGTTTCTGGCTGTGTTACATCTGGAATAAAAAGCTCAATCATGTTCTCCAGGTGCCTCTCAAAGAACATTCGTTTCCAGCTGTTACCATAATGAAACACATCACAAATTTCCCACCTCTGCTCACAGCATCGCTTCCAATAGACACCGTCACTGATCAAGTTGGCTGTGACATGCAGAGGCAGGGAAACAGAGAGTTTCCCTTGCACAAACTCTCTCTGGAGGGGGTTAAGCTCTTTGAAAATGGGATTTTCTGTAACAATTTTAAAGGTTGTAATTAATTTGTTGACCATTACTGATTCTCTTAAATGGTGTATAATCATGGTAGGTAAAGGGGGACATACTTTCCATGTTTCTCGCGATGCTTTCCAGGCAGAGGGTAGATAAAAAGGGGACTAACATCAGAGACCAGTCTGGATCTTCAGCAATAACCCTCCTCATCGTGTTGGAGTACTCAGCAGGGCTCAGAGTACCCCTTGAAGGACGAGGAGACTTCGGCATTACTGCACAGGCGTTGTGTTTCAGCAGCTTAGGGTCACTTCATTGACTGAAAGGAAAACACGTACTGAAATAGGTAACATTTTAGTGTATGAATATGTATATGTACATTGCCTGGCCAAAAATAAAAAAAAGTGGCGCATGCAATATTTGACTGCACCACCTTTGATTTTGATTAAAGGAGACATTCACTGGATTTAACTTGGCAAATAGTTCAGATCCTTCCATATTGTAGTGGTTAAGAATATTTCAGCTGGAACAGGTTGTTTAACTCTAACTGCAGTGAGTGTCCTCTCATGTCTCTAACGTCACACAGATTGGACAATGCCAGGATTGATCAGGATCATCAGGTTTGTGACAGAATGGTTCAGAGAGAATGAGACATCATTTCTACACATGGATTTGCCAACATAAAGTCTAGACTCCAATTCAGGATGTGATGAAGACTTGATGCAGCGGCCTGATACTACATCATTAATAACCAGAAATTAATGCAACTATGGACAAAAAAATATAATGAACCTTATTGTGACACTACATAAGCATTATGAGGCAAAAAAAAAAGATGTGACAGTGAATGTCTCCTGTAATCAAAACCAAAGGTGCAGTCAAATATTGCATGTGCGACTTATATATTTTTTTCCCCCGACAAGGGAGTGTATGTACATATATAGTATGCTACAGTTTCAAGTAAAACAGTGAGGGAAAAGAACATTATCAATGCTTCCAGTATAAATATAATAATGGTAATCTGCATCACTTCTGCAAATGTTAAGACCAATACAAGTGGATGTTTAGTGCTATGACTCAAAACTTTTACTTGTAGATTTTTTGCTTGTTGTGAATGACTCAAGTTTCTAATGAACGTCAGAAGTCTATGTTAAGCATTTTCAATATTTCTCTGTTTCATCACTCCACTGCGTCTCCTAATGTGTTTCTGTTTACTCATCTGTAACTTTTCCCCATTCTTGTTCTATAAATTACTTTGTGACCCCCCCCCCCCCAAAAAAAAAAAATAAAAAAAATTCTATGACAAGCAACAATCTTAATTGCTAAATTAGCTAGTAGCCTATGTCGCTAACATACAACCATACCATAATAAACAATAAACTTTACAGAAACGTTTATTAATCGAGGTTAGTTCAGTTATCTAGTGAATACTTAGAAATTACAATTAAATAAACAGAACAACAGTCATTTAGCTAACATTTTACTTTTTTTAATCGATTAATTACCTGTTCACACGTTAACGTCAATATCGACAACGAGCCAACCTCAAGGTAATGTCTCCATGGTAACATAACGCGTTTACTTCACTGAACAACCGGAAGTTTGACCTCTAAGGGCTGTCCAACAAGATGAATGCATTAAAGCATAGCAACCATGACATCTGCACTACTTTCTGTTATGTTTCTAAGGTACTGGGTTACACAATTTTGGAAAACACATGACCTACAAATCATGCACGCGCTTTTCTTTTTTTCTTCTTCTTCTGACAAATAGAAAGTGGAATTTCCTTTTTCACGAACGCAGCACGGTCTCCCGGAAGTGCAAAAAAAGCAGGGCTGTTTCATTTATGTCACAAAAAGTAATGTTTATCTGTCAAAGTACTATTGTTTTAAAAATGTAAATGAACAACATTATATTTAATATGCATACAATTATAGATTAGTCTTCTTTGAATATTTCATAATAACCAGATTTATTTAAAAAATACAGTTCACTTGACCAAAAAGCAGATAATCTGCACTCATTGTTATTTAATCATTATTGCTGCAGAGATAAAAAGGAAGCTACAGGATGTGCCTTTCGGTCTGTGTGACATCAGTGATTCAGGGGGCAGAATGTTGGAGTTGGTGCAGTGTTCAGCCTGTTCATGCTGTGACCAACATTTGGATTTTCAAAGCTGGCAGATGGACCACGGATATGGACAGGGCCTTTTGGACAGGAGCATGCTGGAGTGAATCCATCTGTCTTATGAACAACAACACAAACCAGGATGCACAGATACAGTGTAGGAAGGTGGGAATCAGAAAACAGTCCTATAGAATGATCCTAACTGGTGCATGTAAAAAGGGCAGTGAATCAGCTTGAATAATTTATCCTGAAGTTTCTGGCAAATAAATGAAACACTAAAACTATATGTATACGACAGCTATATCATACATTTGAACCAATGCAAATATATTTAGATAAAAAGTCATTACGTGCATTAATGCTGTAGGATGATTAATTCAATGTGTTACTGTCATCATTTGATGAAAAACTTCCCACAATTACATCTGGAAATTGGCTGTTTGTTAAATAAAAAGTACACAACCATAACCAACATTTTTAGTTAAAGATGTAATTTACTTGCCGAAACATTTTGCCCATCAACCTACACATGATTTGCCCAACTGTCTCACCTCCACCTTAATCGATAATTAATAATCTGGGTAACATGTCCACATGCCTGGATAAAGGTACATGCTTAATACAGCAAAAGAGTTGGGTCAGATGGAGAGTAGTTGTATGGAGGAATGAGAGACTCCAACCGTAGCCCAAAGGCGGTCCATCACTGTCGTCCTCTTCTAATAAGGCCTGACAGACACACGGTTCCCTCGTACTCTGGCTTTAATGGACTGGCGTGACATCAGGCATCCACAGCAGCAAGAGAGGCATCTTACTCTGAGAGCTGCTGTTCCAGTGCACTCTGACGAGAGGCCATGTGGGATGAATCACTGTGGTGGGCATCCCTGCAAACAAGAACTGTTGGGGATCAGTTTGGCGAGTCCACTTTCCTCACATGGGGCAGTATGATTCACCAGTTGGACAGGATTGATCAAAGGAAAACATGAATTTCTTTCGACTCATGAGACATAAAAAGGATGACATTCAGTTGCACATTGTTTTAAGGGATTCCAAATGCCTCTAGAGTTTACAGAAAAAACATGTAGTAAAAACAGTAACAGGAGGCTTCCTGTGGTTGACAATATTACAAAAACTGACCTCAAACTAGAGCAGAATACTGGCTACATTAACCCTTTCATACATATTGGTCACTACAGTGGACAGTTATTCTACAGCTGTTCTCTTGTATATTCATGAGTTTTATTGTTTTAGTTCCATATCAGCTGACTGAGTGGACACTTATGCACCATCCCATAATACACTGACCTTCATACTATTACTGTAACTTTGCTGTTTTTGATTGACCTGATCTGCACTAAAATGTTTGAGTGTAAATCAATTGCTATTTGTTATTAGACTGTAATTAACAGTTTTCTTCAACAAGTTTTTTTCATATCATCTCCATGAAGTGAGTAATAACTAGTATAACAGTATGATCAAATGTGAGAAAACATCAGATTAACTGCATTAAAAAAATTCAGTTTTCACACAGTACATCACTTTCTGATATTGTGTTTCAAATACATGTTTCTTTTCTTCACAAATTAAATGCAAAGTGTTCACATGAGTGGACATTTTTGTAACTCCATAAAAAACAGGGTCATAAAAAATGTCAATTTTTTTCATGCTTAAAGAGGAACAAAAACATCCAGAAAAAAATCTTGACTAAGGTCCTCACAATTCATTCATCAATGGGTTAATATTGTACCTGAAGTGACTATTTACAGTAGAAAGTCTTTCTTGCAGTACCGAAGGGCTGCTACTGAGGGATAAGAAGGGCATTCAGCCACAACTGTCTGTTTACAGTAGGAAGTGTGTGCTTTACCTTTTATATCACCACTGTAGCTGGTCCCATCACACCTCCATTTGCTTTCAGAGCCCAAGGAGCTGTGGGGAAGAGTTGCTAAGCAACACTGCATCTACATGTGTGTAAATTAAGAAAGAAATACTGAGTCCTTTCAAAATGAAAATGTTGTAAAATACTCACCGTTACAACAGTTTGTAACATGCTGATTTAAATGCCTAAATTGAGTAATGCAGACTCTTTCAAATGGTAATTACATTAAATAATTCATAGTTTTAGTTCTGAGTCCTCAGAAATTTCCAATAACTGGGGTGTTACAGGTTTGAAGCCCCAGTGTTTTAGATAAATTAGTCTTAAAAATGATTGGAAACCTGTAAATTAAACAAAGTGGATAAACAAAAAAAAGTTTAGGAAAATACACAGAAGCTTTACCGTAAAACAGAAAGAACAAAAACATTGATTTGGCCCTTTAAATCCCAGCAGGGCTTTCATTCTGTTTGCCCTTTTCTGTCTCTTTGATTAAAGGTCATTCCTAACACGTCACAACCTACAAAGTCAGTTACAATCAAAGAACACTTTTTTCTTCTGCACTCAAGAGTTCATAAAAACCACAAGCTTGAAAACATAGCAGTGCTTCTCCAAACTCAATATGTTCATCACCACAGAAAAACAGAAAATAAGTTGAAATGCATAGGAAGAAACTTTATTCCTTTAGGTGAAAATAAAGAAAATACAACAGGTCATTTTACAAAATGAAATCAGATGACTGGGAACTGGACTCATGATGAGACCACATGCTGACTAAAGTCCAAGGAACAGTCCAGGAAAATCCAAACTAGTATCAAAGTCCAATTCATATTGTATCACAGAGGAAGAAAAGTGCTAATCTTCAGACTCATCAAGACTTTCATCAGTGTAACTACTAGAGAATGGACTGGAGTCCAGGTATACACTACTCCCTGTGCCCACTGAGACCACGGAGCTGGGGCTGCTGTATATGGACACCAAGCCAGCGCCGCTCCTGCCACTGCTACTGCTACTGCTACTGCTACTGCTGTCATCATCATGGATAACCAACACCTCTGCATTAGTGTTAGATGCTGAAAAACAAACAAACAAACAAACAACACTGTTAGTCTGCCTTTGTCTGCGCAAAAAAACTGACATCTGCTCTCACAGCTTCTTTCATGTTCCTCACAAGAGACTAAAAGAAGGGGTCTGGCTTCTCTTACTGTAAACACACTGCATCCCTACCCTGTCTCTGGCTTTCAATCTGTGCTCTGTCATCCCTTTTAAGATGTAAATCATTGAAACACGGGCCACAAATTATACAGCTTCCCTCTATTGCCTTTTACTCACTGAAAATGGTATTTTTTGCGTAACATTTCTTAGAGAGAGGTAAAAAGTGCATATAAAAGGGACTATTTTTAGCCATGGCCTAAGTCGTTTTTTGTGAGCCAGGATTATGTACAGACCAAATGTACATATGGAGCATCCCAAGTGCAACAATGCTGATAGCATGCTTTAATACTTTCTGAATAATCATCAAGGTCTGGGAGAGCTTTTTGTTGAAGTTATGAAAGGTTTTGGTTGCACAGACAATACTTAGTATGACAGAACTGGGCTAAAAATAAAAAAATACAGCATATTGTAAGTGTTAAATTTTACAAGCACAATAAACATGAACATTTCTAGTCCATAGACACATTGCTGAAAACACACAGTGCTTCCTAAAAAGGTGATAATATATTTGATGGGTCTACAAATTGTTTCTGCAGCCCCCAAGTGGTCAAAAAATATACTTCCTGAATGTCTCAATGCTACACCTGTCTTCCGGCCTCACACACCAGCTGAGGGTCGAGGCTTTTGCTCAAGGACTCTTCAGGAGTTAGAGATGAGGTGGAGCATTAGTCACTGAGCTCCTTCAGACGGGTCAAGGCTGCGCAGCCATTTGATCTAATGAACGTGGCTTTGCACACCACCGCTAGTCCTCGAAGCCGTCAGCCAGATATTAATGCACTGTGGGCTGTCTGTGCTGCTACATTTATCACTCATGTCACATCAGAGTCAGATAAATGAAGCTTTAGCTCAGTGACATCCAGTCTGATCTGCATTCTGTGAGTACAGCAGAATATGAAGGAAATAATATATTTAACCAAGATGAAGCTCTTAGAAATATTCACTGCATGCGTATCTGGATAGGATGGAATAATAGAGGAAGAATAACATTGTGAGTATTAACAAAGCCTTAATGTTTAGATATTTAGTATTTTGTTTTCTAGTATTGAAGATGAAAACATCTCCCAACATGTTTTATCCACATGTTATGAACAGTGTTTCAGCTTATTCTTCCTGGAGTTGATTTTCCCCCTTGATGCAGTGTTTATGGTTTTACTGTTTTTTTGTCTAATAAACAACTTTGCCCATTAAACAATTTTCTTTTTCTTTCTTTGATTTTTTTTTTTTGTAGAAATTATCTGCCTCTGAGATTAAATGTACTAAATCTTACGTAGTTTAATAAGTAAATTAGAAAACCAATGACAAAAGTCCTGATTGGCTGAAATATTCAATGTATATGATAAAGTGTTATTACACATATATATTGGTTTATGTACATTTATACAATAAATTCATAAATCTTACACTAGACAGAAGCTGAAACGTGAATGCATTGGAATGTGCACACAGTGTTTTGAAGTCGATCTAGTATCTCTGAGACAGACATTCCTTTTGAGTAAAACCCGTTCTGTCATTAGGTGCTTGCACACTGAGATAAAATTAGCGGGGTGGTGGGTTTTTCTTCCCCCCAACACACTAATTCCAAATGTGTTTCCACTGACGACACGTTGCGCCGAGTTAAC
>JAQQZY010000017.1:6237176-6264470 GCA_030068375.1 Ostorhinchus rueppellii | reverse complement strand
TGAAAAAAACACTATCTTGGCGGAGGTCTGCGCTCTCTGAGTGCTTTTCTAGTTCCCTCTTAATTTGTTATGTTTACAACTAGCTATGTTACAACATTTGCACATATAAGGTCAAGACTTCCGATGAACATTTCTCCAAGTACGATATAATTGTTTAACAGCAACAGCGGTTGTAGTAAAAACTGAAAATATGTCCAAACTTCAAGCCATTTATCTAAAATGTTCATAAGTTGGTTGTATTAACAAACTCAAGTGGCTGAATGGGACAGGGTGCACAGTGAACAACCTGGAGGGGGCGGGGTCATGTGCATTTAAAGGGCCAGTGCTCAAAATGACTGTTTTTGTGTCATTACTCAAAAATAGGGTCGACAATGGACCTGTGGAGTTGAGTTAATGAAGACTTCAGACCCAAGCAGAGCATTTACAGTTTATGTAGAGCACAGGGAAAGGTTTTAAAACGCATAATTCTATTTTAAAAAGCAAAATATCAGTCCTTTAACATTTTACCTCAAACATTACCATGAAATATCTGCAGAAAAATATTTTATGTTTCAAAAGGTGTGGCTGCATCAGAGAGACACAAAATGTAATTTTTTTTTTCTTTACTTTTATTTTGTCAACCGGAAATGTTTCAAGGGACATTATCTGGATGAAATGTCCAGTTTTGACCTGGATGGAAGACTGCATGTGCAGAAGGGAGTGTGTGGGATCGGAGAATAGAACAATACAACTAAATATTGGAAAAATACTTAATGCAATATATTATAAAAACATGGGATGTCCAAACACTTTTTTGCACTACTGTATGTTGCTCTTTTTTATTACATAGATATACCTTGCTCTTTACTGCTGTAAATAAAGTGTACGTTTCCTTGGTGTGAGACAGATAAATGATTATTTGATCCTGTCCTGAGGTGAATATTTTAAAATGTAGAAACTGAGGCGTTCTCATGGTTCATGTTGTTGAAATTGTATCACAGAAGCTGACTGTAGTGGCCTGGGTTCCATTATGGCCCATGTCATTTACTATTAGTCATCCTCCTCCTGCTTTTCTCATCTTTCCTTAATGTATCTACAATAAAGTCCTAAAATATGTTTCAGACAAAATGCAGGATACAACATCAAACATACCCATCCCAGAGATGTGTTTGTTTTCAGCATAGCGTCCGTGTGGATCTGAGGGAGGTCGTGGACCTGAGGGGAAAATGAGACGAAACGGCATGAAAAAGAGGGGAAGATGCTGCAAATGAAGAGGTAATGACAGCGTCTGATGAACTTTAAAAACAGTGAAACAGCATCAAGGCGAGGGAACAAAGTACGTCTCCATAAGAAACTCCATTTTAGATCACTCTAAAAGTACAAAGCATGAAACAATCTTGAACATCAGCACAAGAAATCACCCACAAAAGATAACCTCAGAATGATTTCAGTGAAAGGAACAAAATGGAGGAAGGAAAGAGTCAGGGATGGATATCAAAACATGCAGGTGGAGACGGACAAAGAAGAACTCAGGAGGTGATGAAGCTGAAAAGTAAACAGGGACTGAAGAGGAGGAAGGTTTAAGGACAGGAGGTTGTAGCAGGTGGAGGACGTCCAACAGATGCTGAAGTAATCCACTGGAACTCACCATAAGGGTCAATTCTTCGGCCCACTGGGGCAGAGGGGGGGCGCCTGGGTCCCTCTATCATTAACGGAGGAGACGGGGCCCCTCCGCTCACAGGAGACGGCCCATAAGAATCACCTGTTATAATCAAACCATGCATTTTAACTGAAGCCAAACGCAAACAGCCAACACAACATCACATACAAACAGGGGGTCCTTATTCTAAAGCTACTCTGTGGATGTACACATTGAAATAAGAAATACATGAACACAACAGATACAAACTGTTAAGTTGGTAGCACATATGCAAGGTTTTATTACAACGGCCTGAGTTCAAGTTTAACCTAAGCTTTGTGTCTGAAGACTCTAAACACCCAAAAACTGTTTCAAAGGAGATGACACCTACAAACTGAAATCTCAGCAATCAAAGCAAATACACCCATAAAGGTGGATGCTACACGACTATGTACACAGACTACAACGCCTACTTCTACAACATTAGAGTAAAACATCTGTGTAGTGCTTTTTCTGTGGATGGAAATAAAATCCACAGAAGAAAAGGAGGAGAAAGTGAAAGTAGCTGTGGTTTGGGAAAAGAGGCCACCTTCAGATGTCAATAAAGTGAACTGGACTTTAGTAGAATATATTTTAACAAACTTAAATGCATGTCATGTTGATCAGTGTGACATTTCATGCTGCATTCCTTTTGGTTGATAAGTAGAGGTCGGTTGTAACAGTCACATTGTTAGATGCTAATCTGTTGGTCGCTGGAAATATCTGAACTATCTGACAGTGTGACACGGGACAATCTTTTTGAAACCAGAATCACATATTTTAACATATTTCTCTCATTCGTCATCTTTTGCATTGCACAGCCCAAAATGTAACTACATACAGCGATCTAATGCAGTGAGTGAAAAGTAAGAAGGTGTGAGGTCTACTGACCTTGGCGTGGACCTGCAGGTTGTCCAGAGTTTGGTCTGAACAGAGGGGCGCGGCGCTCATTGAGCTGAGAGGTGAGAACAGCCAGTCTGTAAAGAGGGGAAAAAAGTGTTTGTAATTAGATCCTAAAACTACAACTAATGGAGTTCATTTTTTAGTAATCAACCGAGTATTTAATCCAGCAATTATTTGATCGGGAACTGGAGAAAAATGTGAACTCAATTCTGGCATTGCTTACTTTTCCCGGAGCTTTGAAGATTCGAGCTTCTCCTGATTTAGAGCTCGCTCTGCATTGCGTGCGTTCACCTGCACAAAGAATAAATGCATTCAACATCAAAAGGGTTTCACTTTTTTTAAATCTCAGTTTGGGTCAAATACTTATTAAGAGTGCAACATACCCAATTTGAGTGAGTCTTGTTTTCTTGTTCTTTTATCTTGAATTAAAAAAAAAAAAATCAGTCAGGATAAGGCTTCAGTAACTGTTGCCTGTACGTCTTTAGAAATAAATATCAACTCAACTCCACCTGCTCTTTGTAGACTTCTTCAGTCTTCTTCATTTGCTCCTCCATTTCATTAATGCGCTGTCTTAAGACTTTAACCTGCTCCTCTGCTTCAACAGCTTTTCCTCCCACCTCAGACAGCAGATTCTCTTTGCTGCGTCGCTCCAGCTCCTCCTTCGTTAACCTCCTGTGAAGTCAAACAGAAAAAACACTTCTTTAATCAACAGTGACACGAAGCATCTACACGTTTTGTTTAATCTAAAGACTTTCATTCAAGAGAACTTTTGAGAGGATTTTTTTTTTTTTTTTTTTTTTTTAAATCACAGCAGTCACACTTCACTTACTGCTGCAGTGCATTTTCCTTCTGCTGGTACATTTCCACCATGATTTCATTTTTCTGCTGGAGAATCTTATACTGGTTTTCTACGTGGCTCTTCTCACCCTTAAGGGATGCAATAGCATGTTCCAGCTCCCGGTGTTGTTCTGATGAAAAATACGAAGGTGCATATATATTTTTAAAAAGGCAAGGAGGAGTCACATTCAAGGGGTGTAAACTAATCTAACAAAGCTTATTCTAAACAGTGATTTCTATATTTTTAACAGAACCATGACCAAACTAACCTTCCAGTGCTTTCCGTTCTTTTTCTTCATTGAGAAGTTTGCTCATGAAGCGATCACGCTCCTCTTCGACTACTGTGAGAGTGGTGTGGGCCTGGGAATAAAATACAAAAACAATACAATTAAACACATGAGATATATATATATTTTTTAAGATTTGGCTTCAAGGTATATGAGCAGTACATAGTAAGTTGACATCTTACCCGGGATAAATCCATCATCTGTTTTATCCTGTTCTTTATGGCTGTCTTCTTATCTGTCGGACACACACACACAAAAAAAACTTCTTAAACAACAAGAAATACACAAAAATAAATACAGAATACAAATACCAGTTTCACATCAACACTTTAATTAAACATTACTGTGATAAATATCTATGTAGGAGTACACTGAACTTACCAGGAGCTACTTCACCATTGGCTAAAAGTTTGTCTCCTTTTTGTACATCGCAAGCATCGAGGTCTGATAGAAGTTCAGATAGAACCTGCCAAGAGGACACATAAAGGGAGAACGAGTCATTTATTTGTATGCAAGGCTTTTTCTCAACACTTGTTATGACAGAATGAAAAAAAAAAAAAAAACTGACCTCCACATTGTGATCTTTGAGCACCACAGAGTCTTCCAGCTCTTTCAGAGACTTCTGATAGACTTTAATCTGCTCGCTCAGTTCCTTGTGTTTGTCCTCCCAGCCTTTAATTGTACTCTTAAGCTGTAAGAATTGGTAGAGAAGTGCTTCAGTAAAACTACTACAGTTACCCAGCCTCCATTTTCTATTGCAGGAATTTGGCAGAAACACTTGACGAATTAAGTCAAAACATCTAAATATTACCCCACCTTTTTATTCTCATCTTTGAGCACTGTGTACTCTTTTTCCAGACATTTGTGCTGAACGTTTCGGGCATCTTCACGAATCTTTGCCTCGTCCAGGAGAACAGTAGTCTATAACAAACACAAGACGGTTACAACAGGCTAGAAACCCCATAACATCTTCTTATCATGCAATATGAGGATTGCGTAAGATCTGTACCTTTGCAAGTGCTTCCTGATTCTTTTTCCGGCTGAGCTGTAGCTTTTCGTTTGCTTTCTCCAATTTTCCAATCTATTAAAAACACATGAAGCATTATGAATCTGTCAAGACATTTGATGGGATATTAGAAATGGAAAATAAATCACAAAATAATTACCCGGGTTTCGTTTTGTTGTGAGTTGGCCCTTTCTTCTTCCAGTAATTTGGCATATTTATTCTTTTCTTGAGTCATCTGTTCATTTAGAGTTTCTGCCTCTGTTACTTTATTCTGCAAAAATGTAAAAAGATACATTTTATAGATAATCATTATCAAGTGCAAACCCTTTTTACTCAAACTGAACAACAAAACAAAGCATTTGGTCATTTAAGTTAGCCAGAGCCCACTACATTTTTAAAGCATAGTCTAATGGGGAAGGCTTTTACATGTTCTGAAAAATATAACACAGAATCTTAAATATATTTAAAACTCTTAAGAGAAAACAAATCCAAAGATCTTTAGTGCTTACCTCCAGGTCTTGCATCCGTTTCATTGTACAACTGACCGTTTCCTGGGACTGTTTCTGATTTTCTTTTAACTGTTCAGTCTTGTCAAAAAACGAAAACATTATTGAGAAAGCGTGAGATTCAGACACAAAAACAAAAGTTGTTTGTACTTTTTAAAAACGCACTTGTCTTGTAACTTACCTGTTTTTGGAGTTCAGATATTTTGTCAAGAGCGTCATTCTTCTCTTTTTTGAGGGCCTGCATTTGTTCTGTGAGTTTTTTATCATCCACTATTTTTCACAATAGAAAACAAACTGTTACTTTTACTCATCTGCAAAATGTACATGTAAAGTAAAATACACATGTGTAAAAACTTACCAAGGTATTCTCTTTTCTTTACCTTGAAGGAAAGGAGAGTACAGAAGTCATATCAACAAATAAGTCAATTGTCACAACATAACCATCACTTACTACAGTTAAACTAGTTAGGTCACATCAGGACTAATCTATAAATAATGTACTGTGTTGCTTACAAATAAAAAAAATTTTTTTTAAATGTGATGCTCAAAATATTCTCATCTAAATACTATCAAATTTAACTTATGTACAAAATATTCTTGAAATAATTTTTACAAGACCATTAACTTTATTTTCAGGCAATGGGGGAAAAGACAACAAATATTAAAAGGGAAAGCAATAATATCTGAACACTTACTGCCAACACAGTCCTCCAGAAGAAAAGGGTAAAGGTCATGACTCCGACCAAAGCAGTAACAACCACAGCTTGCCAGGGACAGCCAAATAAGTTTTCCCCTGGCTTCCACTCTTCTGGCAGAAGTGAAATCATCTGGAAACAAACAGTGTTCATTAACACAAAAGATTGTTGAAGTAATAAAAAAAAACAGTTCTGGTTGAAAATATTGGTGTTACTTTTCTTACAAGGACTAAAATCTATTAGCCTAACAAATCATACCATAGCGGGGAGGACTAAGTAAGTACTGTAACATAGATGTTTAATACAAGAAAGCTACATCTGACCAATCTTCAAAGCAAACTGTAACCTGTGGCCTATATCTGTGATGATTAACCAAAATCTGATAAAAGAAAAGCCCTCAGTCAAAGTCAATTTATGCCTACTATTCAACAGAGGACTTCAACAAAATGTGGAAGAGTTCCTGTCAGATTTGAAGGAGGGTCACGCCTTCAGAAACATCAAACAACATCAACTGATAAATGACGAATCACACGACCACCAGTGACACTCTGACGAAGGCGAATGGAACGCCGAAACCTGTCAGGTAAACAAAAACCTCAAAATGTCTGGAATAAGGAAAAACCCATTAAGTTATTTAGTTTTATGTGTTTAAGTGTGATCTCTACATAACAGTAAGACCAATCATCACATTTGAGAATTTGTTGAGTGAAGATGCATTATTTGTGGTACAATCCTTTGACTCTTTGCACAACTGTAGTAACATTTTTATAACTGTATTTAAACATCTTAAATTTCTCAGCAACATTGAAATGACTGTGCACAATCAGCATTACACATGATCAAGAATTTGGAATAAAACAAAAAGTAAATAGTTTGTCCTTTAAGGAAGAAAAACAACAAACCAACATGTGCTACTTACAATATAGGGGGGTTGTAAAAAGTAATCAGTACTTGTGGTTGCAGTGAGGCCAAATAAAGTATCAGTATGAAAAATAAGACTATGTTATTGTTGAACTTGATTAATGTATTCATTTCGAATATGAATGTTAAAAAAGAAGAAAAATAAATAAACAAAACATTTAAATATAAGACATACAACACATAGTTGAAAAGCTTAACAGTTTTCATCAGGACTAAGCCAAGAAAGGGCTCTGTATGTCCCTGCAGAGAAACCTTTGAACTAATCATGGAATCATGGGACAGCTCAGCTCAAATGGAAAAAAAAACCAAACAAAAAAACAGGGATTGCATTGAAAATGAAACAATAAGCCACATTGCCTGGAAGGATTACAGCCAGTCTCATAGTGACTGTCCACATGAGACACGGGACAGAGGAAGGACCACTGCCATATTGCAATTAAAACCAGAAAACAAATGACAAAATACATCTTCTGTTCTGCCATCATTTCATTTAACCCAGATCCCGCGACACTAAACGGGTAAGTTAGGTTAAGGAAGTTCTGGTTTGATTACTGCTACTGAGCATCAGTCATATGCTTAATAACACGTCATCATGTCATAGTCGTATAAGAAAACAGACTCGATGCATCAAAGCAGGAGTAAAACTGACTACACTGTTTACTTACATGCTGCAGTTCCTTCAGAAAAAACACGTACACATGCTCCGGTTCCATCACGGATTGAGATAATGTGTCACTGTCCATGCCAGTCTTTGAAATCGGAACGGAACAAGCTAGCTTAGGCCGGGTATGTTAGCTAGTTTGACAGATGTAAGCTATCCCCTGAGTTAACTGTACTGTTATGCTAACTGTTTACTGCTAACGAATTTGAGCCTTAGTAGTAAACGGCAATACGTTGTTGCAGACGATGAGATGGCCAAGACAGGGTATTAATAAATTAATCCTACGGAATCCACCGACTAACGATAACTAAACATATAACCTGTCAACAATAGCAGCCGGTTGAGTAATGATACCGCTACGTTAGCCAAACTGGGACTACTACCACCACGGATTAGCGGTAAGACTTTAGCAGAAAAAAACAAAAACAAAAAACGGATGAATTAATATGGCCGAGGAGCTCGTGTTTTACGGCCGTGTCTTCTAGTGATTCAAAGTATTCCCATGTCACCGTAAGGCCGCCTGTTGTGATAGTAAGCCAGCTCAGCAACGGCTGGCTTGAACTTCAACCTACACCGCGACAGTCAACAAGATAGGGGAGGGCCGTGGTGCGTTCAGGGACCATCCGTACTCCGGAGGCCCTTTATCCACTCTGACACTGATGATAGGGGTGTTTAGTGGTGCCAAACTCATTTTATTGAAGAGCACATGAAGCCCAGTTTGATCTCAAGTAGGCCGGGCGAGTGATATAATAACATAATTACCTATAAACAATGTCAATTCCCAACTTTTCTCCGGTGTTACAGTGAATATTTTTAATGTTATGGGTGATTTACTATATTTACTGGTGGTTTTTTTTGGCTACATGAACAAAAAACAAAGCTTAATTAAAAAATGTTACGTTTTCTACAACTATATGCCATATCTGACTGAAGAGATGCATCATAATTCATATACTGCAACAAGCAAATAAGTTGCAAATCTTTTGTTGAGCAAGAAAGCTCTTAATTTTTGCGATTTAGGATTTTTTTCACAGTTTTAAGACAACAAAACCTCAAATTAATTGAATTATTTTAATACAATGCACAGTTTGTAAAGAGGAGGATTTTGGTCAATGTAAAAAGAGACACTTAGTCCTTTAGATTATCACAAACATTCAAAATCAAGAGTGTTGGAGATGAATGATTTTCACTGGACTGGAATAAAATAAACAAATAAAAAAAATTGAATGAATGAATAAAAAAAAAAATTAATAAATAAAAAGAAATAACTAGTCTTTTCTGGGTATGTAGGAATAGGTATGAAAGTGCTGTGGAGGGATTTCTGAAAGTTGCAACTGATGTTTTGTGTAACAAATTGTCTCACTTCTGAAAAATAATTACTTCTAAGACAATAAAGCATAAAGAATTATTTATCTTTACATATTGTATCAGTGTCTTCTCACAACCTGGATTAATTTCATGCATTTAAATATTTCATTAAAATGTCTAATGCACAACATTGGAAAAAGGAAACTGGAAAATCTTTTAGATACATTCTCAGACTCACCTCAACCGTCCATTGTGCAGTTTTATTCTTGGTCATTGAAAGTATACAGCCCATGTAAACAATGACAGTTGAGTGTAATCCAACTTCTTCTTCATGAAATTCTGGTGATGGTTCCATGGAATCTAAAGATTCTGAAGGAAAAATGAAAAATGACCAAGAGAAAATGAAAACCCTCCTTTTTCATTCATCTTTTTTGGATTAGAAATAGTAAATATGAGAGTATGTGAAAATGAAAATATTCTCCCAACACCACATGAAATCTCTATTGTGTAACATCAATAAAAACTGATCAGCTAGCAGTGACCATGAAAATTAATGAGCTATTGTTTTTGGTGTTGTATAACTCTAATACACCTGAAATAGAGTTTTAATTCTCCCCTTATACCCTGGGAACAAGGTTTTTTGAATAAAAATGTCACAAAGACAAAATAAAGGCCTGGCAAAAGAACATCAGTATGCAAACCAAGACATTCCCGTTGAAGTCAGAGAATACAGACTCTTGTTTTAGGGCGAAAACATCACTTGGAAACATTAATTAACTACAAAACTATTACATACATCCCATATATGTTTACATGGGTCATATGTATGGATTATGTAGATTTTTCATCACTCACCTGAGGCCGAGTGCTCCATCTGGACACCGAGGCCCATGTCTAACGGATTTTCCAGGGTAGCCTGTGGGACCTTCTGCATTTCATCTGATGGACTGAAGCTCTGCTGATTGTCTTTGTTTTTATTAAAATGTCCACTGTCCTCCTCCACACTGACGTCCGGCCCAGTATGGACTTCATCCAAAACAATCCTCTCCTTTTCAGTTTCAGCTGGCTTCTCCTCCAGATGTGTCACTGTGAGGTTGTTGTTACTTTCAGTTTCTGTCTGGTTGTCGATCTCCTCTTGCGCAATAATGTGAGGCACATCTTCTTTGGCTTTAAAATCGCCTTCACCTGCAACTATGACAGTGAAAAAACAAGACCAATAAATTGAAAATCAATAACAGTTTTGGACCAGCTCCGGTTTTCAGTTCAACAAATGACACTTTGATTTATAATATCAGTCTGGCATAGTCTACTACATTATAAGTGTGTAGGAGCCTAAATAAGATTCACACATTAAAATTTCACATTTAATTTCATAAGCAAACAATTCTTTGCCAGCAAAAATAATAATTTACATACTTCATCTTTTAATGTGCCTTAAGGAAATACATTTTATATATGTTACATGATTCAGCTTTACATTTGTGGATGGGTTTATAATTTTTCATGTATGAAATTTTGTGCAATTTATGTATTGTTGAATGACTTGGTATTTGTTTCTTGGTAACTGTTTATTTATTGTTTAGTTTCTTCCACACACGCTATACAAGTCATTAATGTATGTCGGTGGGCCCAGAAGTGGAAATATGAGAGTGAAGTTGCACTGTTTTTGTTTTTTTTACATTTCATTGTTTATGGTTATTTATAAAATTAATGTCATTGTTTTGGTTACTTCGTATACTTTAAGTTTTTTATTATTAATCACAGGGGAGAAGATAGAAATTGTTGGAAAGACTGTGAAAACTAAGCGTTATTAATCATTGAAACTAATAGATGTGAGTAAAAAAATATTTATTTGACTGTGCAAAAACTATACCAATTTGATTGCAAATAATAGTGGGGATTTATCAGATGTTCAGGACATTAATGAAGCTTAAAACTGCTCAAATAATGATTAAATTTAGCTCAGAAAGCCAAACTTTAAGACTTGTATTTGCAAAGTGGGAATTAGGTGCAAGTGTCCTTCCTATAAATGTGTAACCGATGGTCTTAAAATGCATCATATGTAATTCAGTTCAAGCTGCAGGTGTGATGGCATCAGCAGCACTCTGAAAATGTGAAGGGATCAAATGGCTTAAGCAGCACTTGAAACCAGGCACCCTGCAAATGGTCAGGGACTCCTGGGACGGCCTATGTAGAACAGTCTTAACACAAGTGTGTTCACTGCACTTAAGAGCCCACTTCTTTTATTGTTACCATGCCAAACAACTAACTAGGTCATGCATTAATGTGTATTTTTTTTCTGGAGCAACTGGTAAATGTGAGAACCTGTTTTAAGATGCAATGACTAAAGTTTCAACGTTAATCCTGTCCTCATTGGAGTAAGAAGTGGTACGGTTATTATGCATTGGCTTCTTTTGGCAGTGTTAGTGGGCAAGTGGAAACAGTCACTTTCTGATGCCAGGTGTGACTTGGAACCCCCTTCAACAGGATGGAGACACAATCTGGATATGTCTGGAAACAAGATACTGGACTGAACAAGACCTGAAAGAACAACTGAGTACTGCAGATCTGCTGTGCCATGGTATCAGATTCTGCACTTCACAATATCAATGGATCATAACCTGATGCATTATTCAGTATCTGTTCCTGAAAAGAATATTTTAGGGGTTAATTTTAATATAACATTCTCGACAGGGTTTTTGCCAATTTTATAACACTAAGAGCACAGCAACTACCTAAGTATATTTTATCCACAGAAGGGAAAGACTATCCTGAGAGTTTTCCACCACACTTTGCTGTGATCCATGCACACTTTAAAACCCTTCACTATGGTTTAACCAGTGTTGTTTTGTAATTACAGGGTCTGACCAACCATTGTCAGTTTTAAGTGCAGCACCTGCATGTTTTTGCACAGCACCTAAGCTGAATAAACAAAAAACATCTAAATTGACAGTATGTATTTTCTAAAAATAAGCAGCCTTGTATATTATTTATGAAATTAGAATTATGCACTGACATTATTCAGTGTTTCTTTGAGGAAAGATTCAAAGATATAGACTTTTTATTAATTTAATACAATAAAAGCCATCACACAAACCAGGCAAATTTGATAACTCTTCATTATGGAACACATTATGAAGGATTACTTTAAGACTTTGTTACAACTTAATTTATACTTCCATTGCTACATTTATTCCACTTTTCTTCTTACTTGTTTGAAAATCTACAACCTGTCTGTTTTTTGTTTAGTCATAAATGCCGTTATGAGTATGGCTATATTTTGTGTAAAAATGCATAATTTTTCATCAAATAAGCTCAAATCCAATGAATACATAACTGGACAACCGCAACTTCAGCACCTAAGCCCCTCAGAAACCAAAGGAAAAGCCAGGCATTATTAACTAAAATGCAGTCGAATAAAATCAATCTTACCTAGGTGGACATCTGACATCTTGTCTCCTGCCAACGGTGCAGTGTCACTGGCTGTTGAATACTTCTGTCGTAGGCTGAATGCTAGCTCCTGGATGTCATCCAGTATTTCAGTTTCCTCATCCATAGTACTCTTATCCATATTGTCCTCAGTGGGTTTTGAGTCTCGACTGTCCAGCATCTTCTCAATCTCATCCAAGATGGCATTTTCGGAGGTTTCAAGGATGACCTCCAGTGCAGTTTCAATGTCTTGTGTACTGCTTGTTTGAGACTGACGGGTGGCCTGCAGCTCTGTGTCCAGGTCAGAGAACATGGCCTCCACCTTGAACAGATTCGTGAGGCCCAGATACTTCTGAAAGCGTGCCATGTTCTCCTCAGAGAAGTGGTCTCTCAGCAAGGTCAGCCTCATTATGCTATCGCTGTATTCTGGCTCTGGGGTCGACACAGGAGGGGGGCTTATTTCTGGTTTGTCAGAGTCTGTGTGGGATGTGTCTGATTGTGAAAAATCAAGTGCATTTTCATCTTCGAGCAGTTCTTCTTTTTGCTCCTCCCTGTCTTCTTCTACATCGTTATGTTCATCGTTCTGCTCTGAGGGGTCCTCACCTAGCTCTGGCTCCTTGTCTGATAATTCAGGTTGATGATCACTGTCTAAATCTGGAACTATATCATCATGATTTTGTTCAAGAAGGTTTTCATCCATGACTTTATTATCATCATCATTTTTGACACCTGAATCGTGCGTCTCCTGAATAGTCAGGTCTTCATCTGGTTCTGGTTCTTGATCAGATAACGTTCTGTTTTCTTCTAACGCATAATCCAAATCTTCTTTATGCTCTGCTTTAATGTTCTTATCCTCTATACTGACATGTTCATCAGTGATATTTTTCTCTTTGAAGATCCCCGCCTCCTCTTCGTCCTCACTGGGTATTTGTGTCGTTTTAATATCTGGCTCTTGAACCTGAGAATCAGATACGGTCTTTTTTTCTGGTACATGACCCACTTCTGTTTGGTTTATCTGCTCATCAGTAGATTTGACCATTTCCACTGGTGGTTCCTCATGTTCAATCGCCTCTCCTTCAGTCTCATTATCAGGATCAAACAACAGTTTCTCAGAATCACTCACTGTTTGTTTATCCTCTTCTGGTTCAGAATTCGAACTTGGAACATCTATAACAGCTGGTTCTTTGCTCTCTGGCAGTGCTGGTGGTCTCTCATCGATTGGCTTTTTATCTGCTCTCGTTTCTTCAAAGGTTTTAGTGGTTTTAAAAGGACCTTCTTCCTCATCCTCATCATCTTCCTCATCTGAACTGATATCATGTGGTGTTGTCTCTCCACCTGTGACAACTGAAAACACTGCATCTCCAAGTGACATCCACACACTTTTATCCTCTGGTTCATTGGGTTTTGCTGAGTCAGATAATGGAGTGTTGTCCTCAGTGAAAGATATCAGTGGTATCTCTTTTTGTTCTTCACTTTGATCTTCATGAGTTTCTGATTCTTCGATTTCTTCCTCTTCATAAGGTGTAACATTTCTAGTGGTTTCATCGTCAGTTGTGACTGCATCAAAGGTTGTCCCAAGGGTAGTTTTTAACTCAGGGATTTGCACTCCCTCGGATACAGAGGCAGATTCATTTTGTGAATCCGAACCTTGATCATCTTTGGGCAGAGATTCCTCAAGTTCTGCAGATGTTTCTTTGGTTTCATTCTCCTTTGCCACATTTTCGAGAACAGAGTCTTGCATTGATGTTTGCTCATTCTCTGCGTCTTCAGCAACTTTTTCAGCTTCCATATCAGATTGTGACACTTCCGTAGAGGGTGATTCAGCTGCTATGTCAGGTTCAGTCAAAGAGGCACTTTCATCATCTGGGACCTTGTGCAGATCCTCAGTGATATCTGAAGGCTCAGTATGTGCTTCATTCTCAGTTACTTCCTCTGATGAGGGCTTTGTTTCTTTTTCTGCATTCTCTGTCTGTGGGATTTGCTCAGCTGTATCTTTACTTGAGTCATCAATGTCCTCATTTGTAGAGTGTAACAGTGAATCTATGTCATAATTTTTAAATTTATCAAATCCGGTGTCAAAACAGACAAAATCTGTTTCCTGAAAAGAAACAAACAGTCAGATACCATGCATACCATGTCGTGGCTTGAATGTGGTTAATGAAATTAAATGAATCATGACTAATTTTCATACCTCTGCTGGAATTTCAAGTTCTTTTTCGGTATACAGGTGGTTAACTGCCAAATAGTCTTTTGGGAAATAGCCAAAATGACTGCCGACCTATTGACAAACACACGTTACATATCAAATTATAAATACAGCATCGCAAAAACAAATGTGAATCAGCAATGATCACATCTTAAGTACAATATACTTACACTTCCAGCCCACATGTCAGTCCTTCTGCCTGATAATTTGTAGTATACATAGATTGTTTCTGATTTTTTGAAAGACAAAAACCGACAATCTGGTCCTTGAAAGTCTTGCACTGCTTTTCCACGACATAAAAGCACTGCAAAAACAAAAGTGAAGGGTTATTACTGCTTCAAAGAGATAGGCTAATTTTCATATAATGCAGATTTCAACAGTTTAATGAGATTTAGCTTAAGTTTGTGTTCAAGTTGTTAATTCTTGCTGCTTTTTAACTGTAAAGAAGAAAACAGTGAGGCAGTTCTTTGCTTTATCTCGCAAACAGTATTACTACAGTGACTTAGTTTAATTTCAAATGTATTTCATATTTATGATATTATGACAAAACCTGATAGTATTATACCACATTAATAATATATATGACCAGCTTCTTCTTCTTGTTATACACTGTGAAAATGTTAGTAGTAGCTACACTAACATCCCCTCAGGCTTGACTTTTGTTTGACCAAATCTAACTATGAAAATTTCAAGTCAACCTGAGTTTATATTCGTATTATGAGTGTCATTCTTTAGACTTTGAGTGCTAAGCTAAGTAAGTTAAGTAAGCTAGTAGGGCAATATGCAATAACTGAGGTTCGTAGGACCCAAGAAACATTAGCTCCAAGGCAGGTAATAACCAAAAGAGAGAACCTAACACGGGTTAAACAATAAAGCTACCAAACAAGATTTGTTAACTGTTGTTAACTAAGATAGCATAGTGCTTGACCAAGCCGGCCGGTGGCTAATTAGCGGCTAACATTAGCTAACAATATCCACGGAGCAGGGAAGGCCGGAACTGCCAGGCAACCGGCCAACACACACTGCGTCCGCGGGAATAACATCCACAAACAAACAGCTAATACTAACACCAGCTTGCCATTCATTCAGAGAACCCCACACAGACAAATAGCATCACGACAAGGGCAAAAGGTTATCCGGGAGGCAAATATCGACTGGCAACAGGTCAAGAGATAAGGCGCAGTTTATGGCTAGCTACATCAGGATGGGGGAAGATGTATCCCGAGAAGTCACTGGCGTTAAAACTTACTGCTACACTCCTCATCGGCGCATCTCTTAAAGTCGGAGAACCTCTTTTCCAAGGCTGCGGTTGATATAAAATTAAATAAAAGTAATAAAAATCCGTTTCGGTATATCTGTTTTGCTGCCATGCTGGCAGTTTTGTTGACTGGTGGGTTCCGCTGCTGGAGCATGAGCACTGGGCAGAAGGAGCCGACACGTCAGCACATCAGATCCGCCTGGGTGTAGCACGGACACACATATAAGCTTTCAGGATACGCTTTGGATTCAGACTGTTTCAGGTTTCTGCGGGAAAAAAACAGCCTCAAGTTTCTGCAGAGATATGAGGAAAGATACACGAACTAATCCCTGTCTTCTATTACAGATGCATCTTAAAATCACTTCTCTTTTAGACTAATACTAGGGGGAAAATCATGTTTCATTCTTTAAGTAAACAAAATTCCAATGAAAGGATTGGCCTAAATACACGTATGAAGAAAAGAATGAAAATAGATTTCCAGGCATAAAAGAGGACTAATATGGCGTGTTTCTCGGTAAGATACAAAAAAGTAATTAGAAAAAACAGTATTAAAAAGCCCACAGTATATCAATAATCAGAACACATTTTACTTTACCTGAGTTTATCACCTTCCATAGACTTTATATTTTTGTGAAACTACATTGTTGAGGTATATTTTACTCCATTACATTCATCTTAAGTTAAAATCTTAAGAAAAAACAATATTAAAAAAGTCTACTGCCTTTTTTTAATTAAATATAAATTCAGTCACATCAAAGACAGTACTGCTGTTTCATGTATCTAAGTACTATTACTCAGTAGCTACACATTTAGCATACTTTACTATGTCCATTTCCATACACTTTATATTTTTGCACTTTTGCACAACTACATTTTAGAAGTAATTTTACTCCACTACATTCATTTTACTTAAGTTACTTGTTTTGTTGTAGAATGCTAGAAACATAAAATACTTACACAACTACAGTTTGGAAGTAATTTTACTCCACTACATTCATTTTACTTAAGTTACTTGTTTTGTTGTGGACTGCTGGAAACATAAAATACTTACACAACTACAGTTTGGAAGTAATGTTTCTCCACTACATTCATTTTACTTAAGTTACTTGTTTTTTTGTGGACTGCTAGAAACATAAAATACTTATTACCTACAATAAGAATGATAGATTATTACAGGTGCTGCACAAGTTCAGCTTCTTATTCAGGTACCCCTTGCACTGGAAATCTAATCTCAAGGAACTTCCTGGTAAAATAAAAGTAAGATAAATAAATACACCGTCATTCAAAGTGAGCTTCACCATTACTAGCTGCAACATTATAGATGAGCATATAAATGCATCAATTGTTATAATCCAGTTACATTAACCTGTAATAGCTCATTCTGCATTTATATATGCATTATTAAACTTATTAATACTAATTCTTACATTCTGCTATTGCTACTTTTATTAAAGGTCTGACTGCTTCCTCTGTTAAATACAATAATTCACAATGAAGAAGTTCATGAATTGAAGTACATGAGTAGGTCTGGGAATAAATGTTAGCGCTTTGTCCCGCCTCTTCCTGTTACAAAACCAGTAACTGTGCGACTTTTTGTACCATTTCCTGTTAAGAACCGCGACAAACGTGCGTGAGAGCAATTCAACAAGAGAAGTGTAAGTTTGTTTAAATAAAGTGTATGTTTCATTCATCTCTCTGTGCTAAACCTGTAGGATAAAACAGTGTTTTAACAATGTGCTAACGGCTAGCTAACTGCTATTAGCTAAACGGTGAATAGCAGGTTTGTCTTAACAGTTGGCTCACTGGCTCTGTTAGCTATTAATGTAGAAGTGATCGACATTATGCTAGCTTTGTATAAGAAGACATTTTTAATTCTACCAGTTGGGTAATGAGCACCTTAGTGTCATCAATACAACAGCTGTAGATTTCCTAATATTATGCTAACAAAGCTAAAGTGGTAGCTAGTCAATTAGCCTGAGTCGTCTTTCTCCCTCGTAACGGTGCGTAACTTCCTTCAGGTGAGACACCTTTCCTAAGCAGCTGGACAAGTTGTTTTATGCGAGTCCCACTGCTGGCCAATTATGGACGACTTGGAAAAAGAGTTAAGGCCTTCTAAGGATTCAGATGAGGCCATTGTTTATTCAGATAGCAGTGTTTCTTCAACAAAGTCTAACCTTCCTTTGGTCAATGAGGATAACTACGATGGTGAGTTATACAGTTTATACCAGGAACCCTACTATGTTCATCAACCCAAAGACAGTTTATGACCTGTGTTGGACTGTAACTATGCAAACAAATACATATAATATCTTGCAGGTAGGGATGTGCAATGTGTCTAATAATGTTTATTCATGATTCCTTTCCAGTTTAAAGGCAGATTTTTTTAGTCTAAAGTGAAGTTTACACTGAAATTAGATTACTTTTCACATTTGAGCAGTGTAGCAATCTGTGACTTATTCCACTGATAGATAGATGTCTGAAATTAATTCATTTTGCACCATTCATCTTTAGATGCACATTATACAAAGTGGGTTCGTCATAGTTCAAGGATCTGTCTGGAGCGAATCAGAGATGCCATGTTGCATCACAGATGGCAGGAGGCAGCGAAATACATGGTGTTTTATCCCCAAAAACTGGAAGAATCTGATGAGGCGTGGAGACGGTACAGAGAGGTAAGTTTGAGTTTACACCTCATTGTGAAAGTCTATTACAAATGTGCTTTTTACAGTTACTTCTAACAATTGACTTTCTTTTTGTGATTAGGCAAGGGTTTGTGGAGGGTTTAGGTGTTGTGATAGAATTTTGTTGACTGTTGTCAATAAAAAAAAAAAAAAAAAAAATCCCATTAATTTGGACCTATATTATTAGAAAACTTTTGTTAGAAAATCTCTCAAAAACAAACAAAATTTAGTCAATGAAAACTGAAGGGATAAAGAAGATTTTACAATGATTCAAGATTTCAACATTATTAATTCCACTTCCCATTGCATTTAAGCTATATTTGTATTTACCCTTTCAGCTTATTTGGAGAATCAGCATTGAGCTTCTTCACCATTTCCCCAACTCAAAGCTGGAAGACTACAACAACATCTATGAACGGATGAAACACGTAGGAGTGAAGATTTATTTAAAGGTACAGCATGTTTACTGAAGCTAAGTGTGCAGTGTGTTGTTTTTGTGTTGATGTTTGTCTTGTTGAAGTTCTTGGTTTGTCTCTAGGTGTGTCTGGAGCAATCCTTCCACCTGATGCTCTGCGGTCAGATGGAAGAAGCAAAGCAGTTGCTGTCAATAGGGGAAAGTTGGAGACACGGAAAGGAGTCAGCATCTCAGCATCATATGACCAAGCTGATCCAGGCCTACAGGAGTTTACTGGACTATGCCATCTGGTGTGACAAAAAGTTTACACTGGACAACACCGGTAAAACAATACACAGATAAACACCCTCAAGTATCTATTATTTACTTATATCAGTTACAGTGTGATATTGCAGGCTCTTGTATAGTCTCACACTGCCACTTACAGGATAGACCGAGTAACTGCTTGTGCATGAATGGAAGGATTATTGTGTGTGCAGACTCGGAAATTACATTAGCAGATGTATTCCTTATTCAAGAAAACTTACAAATATGTTTTAAAAAATAACAAGTGTTTCTTTTACTGAAAACAACAAATATCGAATTACAGGCTCTGAAATGTACATACAGTGTGAAAGTGAAGGATATTTGTAATGTTTTTTTTTTTTGGTGAGAATCTGACTGCATCTCACTCAAAAAAATCGTAATGTCAAGACTATTAAGCCATTCTAATATCAAATGAAAGAATAACACAACATACTGAAAATAATAATCATTTACACCACTCTTGTGTGGTAATCGGTTTTCATTGTTATCAACAAAATCCAACCAGTTATACCATCTTTTCTCCACGGTTCAGTATTCATTTCATGTCTGTTTCATCTTGGAAATGCTGTTGTGTTGTTCATGTTATACACATGGTATACACTGATGAATGTTTAGGTTGAAAGCTCTAAAGACATTGACAGTGACGCTAATTGAAAACAATTATTAATTTCCCTCAAATGCATTTAAACTAAAGTAACAAGTCAGTTTTTAAAAATGTTAGAAGTAGAAAATGTTGAAATTTGTACGGAGTAAAGGTAAAAAAAAAAGTTGTTTTTAAGTACAGAGATCTGAAAGTGTACTCTGATGGAACAAGAATTAGTACTTTACTTCCCACCTCTTGAAGTTTTACTTGGGATTAATTTGGTTTAACTGTGTTGTAAATGTCCTGTTTGGTTGCCTGTTTCAGGTGATGACTCTATGAGAACCCAAGACATGCATAACTACTTCAGACAGGCGTCGGTCCATCTGAAACAGATTATTAAAAATCCAGGTGTCTGGGATCCCTTCATACTGAGTTATGTGGAAGTAAGAACTTATCCTATTTACTTGACTTTATATTCAACTTGCAGGTAAACTAGTGTCTTTATGACGCCATACAAAGAAGTATCAGGACAAAAAAACAGCAAAATGTTTACCTTAATGTGAACAAACGTGTGACTTTTGTATTAAGGTATATACACTGAACTCTGCACTGTCCAGAATTTCTTTATTGTTAAACTTCTTTTTGTTTGTAATGACTGAAATACAGAAGACCTCTTTGATGGAACATTGTAGTTCTATTTGTACATTAGGAAAAACTTTATACATTTAACTGGAATTGGTGCAAATAGAAACTTTTAAAAAATGTAAATTTTTTTTCTGAAGAGTTGTCATGTCTTGATTTTTCTTTCTAAGTGTGATTATCTACATTCATACAGACTCAGAAAAACCCTTGTTTTCTTCAATTTCTTGTTCATTTTAATGCCTGGTACAACTAAAGGTACATTTGTTTGTACAAGGTACATTAAATATAATGAGAACAACAAAAATAGCTCATAGGAATTTAATTTCAGAGCTGATATCTATCCATTTTCCATGTTTTCTTGATAAAAACCAAAATCACTTCAGCTCTTAAATAGATATCTATGGCATTGTACTGACAAAAACAGTGCTTTTAGGCATTCCTTTTTTTGTCTTTTCTGTCTGTTTTAGTCACATGATACACACAGGAGTTAGTACTGGATTGTGTAACCGTTGTTTTTGATGGTCTAATAATTTTTTCCTTGACTATATAAGAGACTTCATGATACTAGTTTGGCTTTGAATATCTTGTACACAGCATTTAACCTTTCCATAAATTCTTACTTTCATTTCATAGAATAGAAGCAAATAGTCTGGAAAGGCACTAAATTACATGGTAGGACATTGTCAGCTAGAATAGTCAGTTTCCGTTTGTTTAGGGGTGGTGGAATGACATTTCCATCCTTAATATCAGGCTTTGTCGCTTCCTCTCTCTGTGTTTTTAATATTTACAGATGCTGGAGTTCTATGACGATCACGAAGAGGCTCTGAAAGTCCTGAATAAATACGCATATGACGAAACTTTCCCTCCTAATCCCAACGCCCATGTTTTTCTGTACCAGTATTTAAAGAGACGTGGTGCTCCAGAGAAGAAACTGATGAAAGTGCTAAAGGTTAAACAGCAGATTAGAGCATTTTTACTATCTCATCATGTTTAGTAAATTGAAACTAGTTGATTTCTCATAATACATATCTATGAATTAATGTGATAAAATGCGTTATATGTTACTTTTTCTTCTTGTAGAGCCTCCATGCGCTGGTCCCAAGTCATGAGTTAATGCTGGAGTATTCTTCCCTTCTGCTTCAGTCTGGTAATACCACATTTGTGTGTATTTATTAATTGTACATTTTACATTTAGCAGTACATGTTTTTTGAGAGCAACAAAGTCAGTTAAAAAAATCAGTTCTTTTCCATAAACAAATGGGGCATTTAAAGAAAAAGTCTGTGTTTTGTCTAGTTATGCCTTCCACGATCATGTTTCATCTAAATTTTTCGGTATTCTAATATTAATTTTACTTTATCTTTAAGAGAAAGAAGGTGACATCAAGAAGGCTTTAGGAGTTGTTGTGGATATGCTGGACTTCACCTGCTGGAGGAAGGAATTGGAAGTGTGGAGGACTTTAAATGATATAATTGGAAAACTGAAGTCAGAGTATGAACATGATACAACACCTCAAGACTGTCAAACACTAGCAGAGATGTAGCCCACCAAGTTTTTAATGTATGTATGTTTTTTGTACTGAAACAGATTAAACTGGAAAGACATTGTCACAGTAACAATGGAAGCGAGAAAAGACTGGTGGCCATCGCTGCACTTCACCCGCTTCCACGCCAGTCAAGACTCCAGGGAGAACCCAGAGCTGATGAAACTGAAGGCACCAGTGGCAAAAGTCTTTTGTCCAGGTAAATAGTTTTAACTGGGTCCGTACGGGTGCTTGAATTTCAATGTTGTATTTTCAAGGTCTGGAAAGTGCTTGAGTTGTAGATTTAAGTCATTGAAAGTGCCTCGAAATATAACTTTTTGATATGATTTATTTATATTTCATTTGAACTCCAAGCCAAAGCTACTTACAGAGATGATACATTTTGAACAATAAAGCTTTAGGTCAAAAAAGAAAATTACCAGGTACATTTCTACGTTAATCTTTGGTTTGGTTTGAGTGTGTCTGAAGAATGCAAAGTGGCTTCCCTTTTTTTGGTTAAAACTTTGTGTTTTCTTTGAATTTTTAAACTTTTTGCGATTAAGAAACATAATTTTCCGATGTTAATAGCATGTACACCATTGTGAAAAAAAAAAAAATCATGATGGGGTACATGTATTCCTGCAGAGATGTATTTTACCCCAGCAATAATGTGCTGTGCGGAAAAAAATTGAAATCGACCCTTAAAAATCCTTGAATTTGACCTTGAAAAATGTGTACAAACCCTATTTTAAGTTCAATGTCTGTGCTCCGGATGTCATATCAACCCTTAATGATAACAGGTTATACTAAAGAGACAAAAGACTCTCAGCTATAGGAAAAAGTCTTAAGCTGAGACGTATTAAAGCAGCAAATGCAAAGGTTTCCTCCAGCTTGTGTCAGTATGTCAAGAATCTAATATAGTTTCAAGAGTAAATAAAATGTTCTGGAGTTAGACGTCTTAAAAACAGACATATATAGACATCTGATTGCATTGAAACAGAATTCTGCAGTGACAAAACTACTTTCCTTCCTAAATGACAGAAAAGAACAAAAAAAAGAAACTACTTTTCTGTCATTTTGGAAGGAAAGTAGTTCCCACAATCTAGCTCAGATTAGTCTTTTCCCTCTAATATCTTTACTACTAATGTTTATTACAAGGGAAGCTCGGTTTGTCTTTTTTAATGTTAGTGTCAATGCAAATGTGCCGCAGCAAAGCTGAAGCTGAAATGAGTTGCCAAAAAAAATAGAGTACTGGGTTGTCTCAATATTTATTTATGTATTTATTGTAATTCGGCACCGATTCACTTTTTTTTTTAAAACCAGAAATTGAGTTTGCATTGTCTTGCTATCTCTACAATTTCAATGTTGTTGTCTTTAGTGGCCCCTATTGGTGATAAGGGTTAATTACGGGGGTTTATTTCTGATGCATCATCAGCTGATAGAACCTGTGGCCACGCTTTCTTAATGATGACAGTGATTCCCATAGAGTTAGATCTAATCTGTTGCAGTATGTTTTCTGTGTCATGGTTTGGTTCGTCCGCTTCAAGACCAGAATTCCTTTTTTTTTTTTTTTTTTTTTTTTTTACACGTTTGAAGCAGTGTCACAGGGTGATTCAGAGTTCATGATTATATTGAACCATCATCATATTCAGTCCCTCAGCTGATAAACTAACAGAGTGGTCCAACCTGGAGGTCTTTTTGTCTTTTCCTGTCCTTCACCTCCCATATCACCTTAACAAACGGCAGAGTTAATAATACATTCAGGATTAGTTTCTGTTGGTAGAACAGGAAATAGGCTTTAACTAATTGAATGACTGAAGCTTCTGTTGGTGCAGTTTGATGCATTAATATAAAAACACACAAAGTGACTGTTTTACCCACTGTTTATTGAACTGCTGTTTAACATTTTTTTTTTTTTTTTGACAGCGATGTCACCACAGACACCCAGATCATAAAACTGAAGAAACAAGGACTTAGATAAAATATTATTATTATTGGGTCATAGGCTCACTCACCAAAGCTTTAATGCATCTGATTATAGAGAATCACTTAATTTAATGGCTTTAATTTCACAAAAATTTGGAACTCAAAGTCCACTCACGAGGATTTCCCAAAGCTTTTAGCTCCTTCTGATGAGGAGATCAGTTTGCTCCAAACTTTAAATTGAATCCTTACACTTAATGTCAATTTACGGTTTCTTAATTTCCTGTGCTTTTTTTTTTTTTACAGACCTTGCCAACAACTACATAACTACTGAAACTGAACTAAGGTTGACTGAAGGGCAGATGTGAAACTGTGGCTGCAACCGGTCAGGAGGAGAGGAAGGTCAAGAAAAAATGTATTTATACAGAGCAGTGTTTCTACAAGAAAGAGTATTATGATCATATATTTTTATGTATATATTTGTGTTTACATATACATAGACCTACATGAGAAGTCTTCTCTTCTCTTCCTTTATTTTTAACATCATTATCCATGTTGTCCACCGTGTGGCGCTGTTGTTCTTTAGTTCGTTGTTATACTGTAGCTGCCAATACCTGGTGGACATGCCTATCTGATTTGGACTGGAAGCGAGTGCTGCTTTTCATGTCAGTGCAGATGTTGGTTTTTGTGACTATTTTGATGAAAACTCGTGGCCTCAGCCGACCTTTGACTGTTTCATCGAGGGTTTACAGAAGGTCACGAATGAGTGTACACACCACACACAGCCTGAGGGACACTCATGATGTCAAAACAGTTACGACAGAATAACAACACAGATTTTTCATTAAGTGTTGGCTGCTTTCACTTCACCATGTAGATGGTTTCCTCCTGGATAAAGTTGTCGTTTCCGAGTTAGTATGAGAGTAAATATTTTGCACACATGAAGCGTATCAGCTGTTGTAATATTAATTTCACAAAGCTCTGGCTTCTCAGTGGTTATGAAGAGCCTTATTATATCTGGTTCCAGTAATTCATATTCTGTGACAAATGGAGATTCTTGTGCTCTTACAAGGCTCTTAACGACATGATAAGATGCTGGTCTTCAAACACTGTGGTTAATCTCTGAAGTCCTCTGCACCGAACCATGAAATAAAGTCCTGCATCCAGCAGCATGCCAATTTAATAAGTGAAAGTGTTTGTAATGATTGTGTTTCTGCCACAGCGTTGGCCGTGCAGCAGCTCAGTCAGCCGTACTGTATGAGTGTGTGTGTTGCTTTGCAGTCATTACATAAACCAAAGCCCAAAGCACTCACTGGGCCACAGGAGCAGCTGCAGAAGGGATCTGGGAATACGTAACACATGTTGTTTAGAAATTCAAAAGCCGGGGAGCGGGGAAGAAAATGCAGTCAGGAGCTGGTCACTGCTTTGGATCGTGTCCTGGTCGTGACCTTTTTAAATCATCATTCAGGGTTCGGAATTATTTTAATCACCTCCGCAGATGTTCACAGTTCAGGCAGCTCTGGTCGTGCAGCGTCTCTGCTGGGAACTCTTACTCAAGGGCACTTTGGAAGATAATTTTTTGTCCAGGGACTCAGAATGGTGACTCTGCTGTCTCAGGTGCTTTTGTACTTAAAGCACTCCAAGGTTACTCCACAAAGCCGCCGTGTGCAAACTTGCTGTGACTCACCAGATCATACTTTGGTTTGTGACAGTAAGAGTAAAAGCTGTTTCTATTGGAGACATCGGTTTGTTGGTACCGTATGCAGAAACAGCAGGGGTAGCAAAGTATTTAGCATTTCTAATAGCTATAAATATTAATGAAGTCTAAGCAGAATCAATGTCAACAACTACAACTTCTTTGACTTATGAAGGATACGCATATGTAAGATAGATTATAACATATCACATGTATACAATATTACAGCTAATTAAAAAAAAAAATAGAATACCACATACATTTTTAGATGGATTCATTCTATGTACGTCACTGCAAATGTGTATTTACGTCCTTTTTCTTTAAAATAAACACCAGAAGTCTTGAAATGGCAAATATTTGTGGAACTTAAAGGATTTTGCTGTAATACATCACAATGAAAGTTATCAGTGCAATTTTTTTACACCAAATATATTTATTTGAATGTTATTAAATTGGCATACTTTTGTACACTTTGTCTATAAATGGTTACATGTCAATATTATTGCCAATGAGGGAAACCTGTGTTATTTTTTTTTTTTTTTTTTTTTTTTTTTTTTAAAGCCTTAAATAAAACTTTGAATGAATGACATGTTTTTGTCAAATGATCATTTTTGTCATTTTACTTCTACTGCCTATTTGCTGATACTTGCTGAATTGTGCAGTGTAATATTGATATGCAAGTCATTAACATTTTTTGTCTCTAACCTTTTTTTTTTATTCTTACTCTTGATATGCAAACAAACACATTCAATGAATCATCTTTTTTTGTACATTGTAAACTTCATACAGATCAAAGCAATGGTCTGAAAACAGGTAGGCATCTATTCATTTAGATAAGTTATAGAACTGCCTTTTACTATATTCTACTTGCTTTACATAGAAAAAAAATCACATCCATCAGGTCTGCAGTTCCCATGAAACAACCTTGATTTTTTTTTTTTTTTTTTAAACAGAAAGAGGCCTTTAAGTAGGTAGAAAACTTGGAGGTGTGTGTCGCTCCATGACCTCTGCTGCTGCTTTACAAAAGCATCATTCAACCCATTTTATTACTCATGTATTTTCACACAAACTGCCCCAAAAATCATTACCCTCCCCACGTCTGACGAGTAACCACAAACGACTCTGATCAACCCCTTAATTTACTTTCCACACTGATTCTGCCTGGACAAGACAAATGTTTGGCACAAGTTTTGTCCCATCTGCCATTGCTGCTTCAAACAAACAACACTGGCCATTTGTATTCATGTATAGGGGAATTAAAGCTTCAGCATCCAATGTTTTTATTTATTTTTTTGGCATCGTTGGGTACAAATTCCATAATTGCCTCTCAGCATATTGTAATTTAATATGCTTAAGATGAAACAAGTCATCTGCACCTCCTCTAGACTGTTTAAAAGGTGGATAACATCTAAATCATGATGCAAGATGGATTTTTTGTCCATTCAACTGAACCCATAAAGACCCAGTGCTGCTTTTGTGTCAGTTCCCAAATGCATCTTTCTTGTTTTCAACCTTCCTTCATAGATTTTTCAACATTTTTTTCAGATATTAAGCTCTGTATTTTGTATTCTCAAGTGAAAATCAGTTATTTTCCTATATTGAATTTTAGATCATGGACATGTTCGTATTAAAGTTGAGGGTTTTTCTATAAAAAACAGAGAAAACTGAAGAAAAAGTGATTTTTTAAAAAAATACAATCTATCATTAACTGAAGGTAAACTAAGCGTCTCCATCCACTGTCATTGATCCGACTCTATGAGTTTTACTGGTGAAACAATGTTGTAGAAGATGATGGTGTTTCCATGGTAACTACGGAGCCTCTGAACGTCCAAATGGGTTATATCTGATGACCAT
>JAQQZY010000017.1:6181382-6201142 GCA_030068375.1 Ostorhinchus rueppellii | reverse complement strand
GCTGGGATAGGCTCCATGCGACCCCCGTGACCCTAGTGAGGATAAAGCGGGTGTAGAAGATGAATGAATGAATGAATACACCAAAAGCAAAGAAACCTACACAAAAAGTATTATTTTCAGTCAAATATATTATTAAATGAACATAAACCTAGTGTGTCCATCCACTGTCAATGATCCAACTACATGGGTTTTACTGGTGAATAAAGGTTGTAGAAGATGACAGTGTATCTATGGTAACTACAGAGCCTCTGAACGTCCAAATGGGTTATATCTGATGACCATGAAAAGATGAAAAACTGTATTTACAACAATTATTTACATGTACTGATAGGATTAATGGACTGACAGGTATTAAACAGTTGAGATCAGTAGATATTTTTGGTCGGTGATGGATGTTTGGGTCTTTATGGGTTAATTACTACTACAACAACTATGGCTAATATCACTAAAATGCACTATAGATATTGTATGTGCTATATTCAAATGAACAATCTCCGCTTTATTTAGCATCTGCTTGACAGGAACCACACAAATTATGCAATTGTAAACAAATTTGGACAGTAAGGGGATAAAGTGAGTTTAAGCTACACACCTTTAACATAATAAATGATAATAATTACTGTTGTCAACCATTTTGATGATTGATAATTCAGTTTGAGTACTTGAGAAAGAGAAAACCTCGGTTCTAACACCTTAAATTTCAATATTTTGTAGTCATATTTCTTGATAATAGTTAACTGATTCACACTGCACATCCATCTGTCCTCACACTGACATGCTCCTTGACATTTTACATAACACAAATATCATTAAATAACTGATCGATCTGATTACATAACTGATTAATCAACATTGAAAATAATTACAGGTTGCAGCTCTTTACAAGTTACTTCAATGATACTATGAAGGAACCTAAATAAGGGCTGTAAGTTACATATTTTGGCCTATTAAACATACATAAGAGGCAGTGTGAAGAGACAATTAACATAAAGTTTTCGATTCATCATCAACTGTTCATTGTGTAAGAACCTTATGAGTCAGGGTTCAAAAAGTACTGAATATTTCATGGAACCAGCGTCATTTCAGGGTCAATCAAGTTAACACCTACTATCTAAACCCCTTGTTGCTGATCAACACTGCTGACAACTTATCGCAATCTTCAAACCCTAGTCTCAATTTACTAGGTCACTTTCAGTTTCATTAACCTGCATAAACCGGGTTCTTGTTACTCTCAAACCATTTGTTTATACAGTGTGCTCCTCAAAAACAGTCTCATATTAGAAAAAAAAACTTTGACATTAGTAAAGGAGAATAGTAGTGTCAACTTGACAAACATTTGGCCTCATAAAACCGGTCACACAGGCACAACGGGTTGAATTTACATAACCGCTCAGGTCATATTGTGTGCAGTGTTTGGATTCTTAACAGATCTCTGAAAACTGCTCCAAGTGTCTGCTTTGCGTTTAAAAATATGTGTAACTACCTCAATTTTCTGTCATTACCACTATGTAACAATATCTCCACCACAGTGAAATGTCAAAAAAATCACACTAATTTCATATATTCCTGATATTTTAAATGTTAACAGATTATTAAGGTTGTACAGACCTTCTTGAAAAACCAAGCTTCCATTTACTTTTTTTGTCATAGACTGAAATCATAGTCTTCATATTTTGCAGCCGTAAACTGAATAAAAACAAAAACAAAAACATGTGGATGTCCTCTTATGTTGCTTGTTCACTAACCCTTTATCACAGTGTGAAACAAGAGCGGCTAGAAATCCAATCTGAATAGGCTTTGATCAGCTGTGTCCATTTAGAAATAACCATACGCAGGCCTAATAATAGAAGCAATAATACATGCTCTGCATTGTTTCAGGTTGCCAATGAGGATAAATAGAGAGCTCAGATTATATTTGGTGTTTGAAGCCAGAGAGACCCTTTCACCTCAACAGGGGCCTTGTCATATGGGATTGTACAGTCAGCCAACTTGGCACTTGCTTAACGGCACTCCTGCCAAAGACACCTACTTATTACCACCGATAATGTTGCCTCGCATTCTGCAAACAGGTCAATTTTGTTGTCTCACACAGGCAAGATGCTCATTTGATGTTGGCTTTTGTTTTTGTTTTTATTACATATCACAAATACAGTTTAGTTGGAACCAACAGATGAGGAAATTAAGCAACTGTCCAGGAAATGTATGATTCACACCAAGAAATCTGAAGTTACGCAAAGAGAATGTAGGCTAAAATAGCTCACAATTTAAGGGTGAAATGAATAAATGTTAAACAACATGAAAAAAATAAACTTTTGAAAGAGAGACATTCTACTTTGTTGTCGTGATTATTTTACCTGATTTATGACAAAATGCAAGTTCTTTTTTTTCACTGAACACAATCGATCTATCTATCTATCTATCTATCTATCTATCTATCTATCTATCTAGTTAGCAGCTAGCTAATTCACAACTGATTTGGCTATTCAAGAAAGAAACATTCACAGTACAAACAACAATATAAAAACTCTGTCTGTGGAGCCCTGTAATGTATAAAATTAGATTATTAAGTATTTCTCGTCTGTGCAGTAAAATTCAGTGAGCCAAAGGGAAAGAAAATCATTTAATGGGTAGCATTTGCACTGGTCTTAATAATGCTTAGTAATTCCTACTGGCCTTGAAGGTTGGTGAAATTGCTTTTGACCGAAATGTCACTGGTGTAACTCCCCAGACCAGCAGAGAAACTGTTAGTTGATGTACCCTTGAGCAAGGCACTTCACTCTAGGGTCTGACATGGCAGCCTACCAGTCCTAGTCAGTGTGTGGTGTTTCCCTGCATGTTCATCTAGTGGAAGTGAAATACTGACAAACAAAGACTATTCTCCTTATTCTTCTTCCAAATTAAAAAAAAAACAAAAAACAAAACCAAGACAAAAAACACCTGTTTTTCTTTACTGTCAAGGCTGAATTATTAGGCTATGGGTTAAACCTTTATTTTAACTTAGAAATGCATTGAGCTTATTTAGAAATATAAATGGTAAAAAGTGATAAAATAATAAACAGATTTGTCAAATAGTGAAGCAATAAAATACTTACAGCAACAAGAATTGATGGGAGTGAAATACTGCGGGGAATATTATGAAATAAAACAGCTAATGTGTTTTGTTTTTGTTTTATTTATTGTTTTTTTAATTCTGCCATTGCAGCAAAAAAGCTAACTCACGTTACCACCATTTTACTGTACGTTAGGAGTTTACGAGCCTCACGTGAATGCAACCGTGTCTTCTTCCTCAAGTCTCACGGAGAGGCTTGTGATTGGCTACTAGTGACATCATCGCGCTGTACGTGGATCTTGAAGACCGTACATGCTGGATCCGCCCCCCACTACCACCACCATCACCAACCCCCACCCCCCACCCCCCACCCTCCTTCAGCCACAGAGGCAGACGGCTCGGCCAAACCCCTCCCCTGTGGCAGGGCCGGACCTCACTGTGCAAAAAAAAAAAAAAAAAAAAAAAAAAAAAAAAAAAGCGTCACATTTAATATTAATGAAGACGCGCATTGGCTCCGCGCGCCGTCAATCCCGCAGCGCGACTTCTGTAGGCTGGCAGACTTCCTTCAATATTATTTCTGGGGAGCAGGGTAAAAGTACTAAAAAATGTTGCCGATCCACAACACTGGGACGGACTGAATGGAGGCAACGCTGTCAGCGAGCGGAGATAATAAATCCGTCTACAGTCAACCGCAACACACACCGGTAAGATGAAATCCACGGCAACTTTGTAAATTAGTGTTGAAGGCACAAGTTGAATAAAGACCTAATGCACAGTCATAGAGATTCCACGCGAATCTATAATTTATGATGAGGAATATTAAATTGGTGCAACCATTTTGGGCTGATTTGTGCTTTATTGTTACAATATGATAGTTTCAAAACAGCTTTAAAATAATCTTTATTATATTCCATCATTGCGACAAAGTTCCAGCCCCTGCCTTTAAAACGCACGCATCGCTTCATTTGTGATTTTATTTCTCATGGCGGTGTGAAATTGCCTTTCTTTATTGCTCAGCTCATCTGATCAGTTCGTCTCGTCCTAAAGGCCATATCACATTCTCGGCACGTTCTCATGCCGGTTTCTTCAATGAATTTGCCATGAATGATTCCTGCTTTGCTGAAGCTGCACCGTGTCTAAAGGACGCCAATGGCCGGGACAGGCAATGCTCGGCGGGTGTCTTTACATAATCTGCCAGGATGACATGCTTTTAAAATACTCAAGCTGTTGATCAAAAGAAAATGCCACCCATCTTTTTTGTACCCGACTTCCCATTTGGGGGAGAGACCAAACTGCGGCGTTGCGTTGATGCAGTATTTTATCTTTTTTTTTTGGTCACTCTCTTGTTATAATAGCTGTGGATCATAGAGAGCACAGTTGGACGCATGGTCTGCTATTCAATATCACACAGTACATGTACAGTATCTGGAGCATGATTCATATTAATTACACTCTGTCTGATCCAGTTTCAAAAGAATCTGGGATGACTTGACTCTTTATTATTAGTGACCAGTGTGTCACACCTACATTTTCCCTCCAAGTTGGGTGTTGCCCTGTAGGTGTTGACACTACTAATATTTGGTTCAGTCACTGACCGTTGATCAAACAGATGGATGTGCTCTCTGCTACTTCATTCAGCTTTGATCTGAATCACTTGATGCAAAATTCATTGAAGCCAAACAGTTTTTAGTGCGACTACATGACTTTTTTCCTCTGAGCTGTTTAACTAATGTTTTGGCTCATTCCTGTTCCCACAGAGCGGCTTGTTGAGTTCTCCGTAAGCGTCCAGCCCTCGGCCTCCCCATGCCTCCATCTCCTCTTGACGACAGAATTGTGGTGGCGCTGCCAAGGCCAATTCGACCTCAGGAACTCCAACTGCGCCTGGACACCAGCTACCTGGACTCCATCACCACCAGCAGCAGCAACAAGACAGTCATCAGCACCACCGTGGTGAAGATCCGGGCGACGGCCAATCTTGTAACGTATATGCCCTCATCCAAGGGCTCCACGCGCTCATTGTCGTGTGGATGCAGCAGTGCCAGCTGCTGCTCTGTGACTACCTATGAGAAGGATAGCCAGAGCCTCAGCCATAGCCAGGTGAGCGCCAGCAGCCCCAACCTCAGCTATGCCGGGGCCCCCAGCCCAATGGTCAGCAATCATGAAGCATTAAGCGCCCCCGGCCTAACCCCCGGCACACCCAAAGGCCTGTCCTCCGTGCGAGTCATACACCCCAATGAGCTAGCCAAGCGGATGACCTGCTGCCCCATGGGTCACCCTATCGGGCCCATGCCGGTCATCATCGACTGCCGACCGTTCATGGAGTACAACAAGAGCCACATCCGGGGAGCCGTGCACATCAACTGCTCCGACAAGATCAGCCGGCGGCGGCTGCATCAGGGCAAGATCACAGTGCTGGACCTCATCTCCTGCCGTGAGGGCAAGGACTCTTTTAAGGGCATCTTCTCCAAAGAAATTGTGGTTTATGATGAAAGCACCACAGACCCCATCCGGCTGACGTCCTCTCAGCCTCTGCATGTGGTCCTGGAGTCGCTGAGGAGGGAGGGCAAGGACCCCATCGTCCTCAAAGGTAAGCAGGTTTGTCAAAGCCTGAGGACGCAAACGCCTGGATGGCTGAGAAAGTAAAGGAGCTTTTCCAGTATGAAAACAGGCCAGAAACCACAATTTCATAGGCATTAGTTTGACTCTGGAGGGAGTAAATCATTTTAGACATCTGAAAGCAATGTCCCATTTAGCAGCAGGAGAAGCTTAGTGGCAATATAAACTGATATGAAACGAAAAACCCATGACGACTCCAAGGCACTCTTTTATAAGACAATTAAAATACCTTTATCATCAAGCCATGATCACACTGAACCCAACAGAAATACTCCAGTGTGCTGTGACCCAAGCTCCTCTGGTTGTTTATAGCATGTGTTGATCAGAAAAATACTCAATTGTTTAGAAGAGCGAAGTCTTATAGTATGCATCTGCAAGGATTATATAATTAATCACTTTTTAACTACTGAATTAATCATCAGATCTTTTTATTATCAATTGGTTTGAGTCATTTGAAGCAAAATCTTTACATTTTTTGATGTCATCTTCTTATATTTTGATATATGCTGGGTTCTTTGGATCGTTGACTACATAAAAATATGACGAATAAGACATTTTTCAGCGTTTTCTGACATTTTATACCCAAAACACTAATTTGACTGACTGCAAAAATAACTGACATTTTAATCAACAATGAAAATAGGTGGTCATTTCAGCCTTAAAACTGATTTCAAGTCCAGGAAGTGCATGTATTTTTTTTTTCTATCCACTCACTGGAGTATGTGCAAAACCTGTTAAGTCTTGACCTTTATTGTTTCAGTTTCACTGATATTTCCAGCCCTAGTTTGTAGTGAAGCGTTGGTCCTTTTTTAAGCGCTGTATTTATAATTAAGCTGATGTATTCTGTTCATCCAACATATGCGCACACTCGTCACCACTTGCTTTCTGTATGACACGTTTTAAGTATTTTGCAGGGAGTGAGAAGCAGCTGTTAGTAAATAAGGCGGCCTGTGGAGATAGCAGTCCCTGGGCTGGTGCCATGTTTTCTATCTTTGGTTTGTGTAGTGTGTGTGTGGAGCAGTTTGTCGTGTTGGGGGCTGGGCTCAGAGTGTTTTCTGAATGCCTCCGAGTCACCGTCTAGCAGTGAGATCACAGCACCTTGATCTCCTCCTTCCTCTCTTCTTCTGTTCTGGTCTCTTCTCCCTCGGCCCTCTGTGCACTTTGATGGACAACACTTGTCTCCAGCCTCTCATCCTGCATCTTTGTCTGTCTGGAGGCTCGTCTCATTTGAGGGACCAGAAAGGCTCTCTTGCTCTTTTTACCCTGGTTTAATTTGGTTTAATGCTCAAGAAATCCAACGGTGAAGCCTCACTTTTATCTGCTTTACAAGACCTTTTAAAAGCGGTGATGGCTAGTATATCCTCTGGGTAGAAATTCACATTTATGCAGCATTGTATACCTGTAATAAATTATGCCTTAATGGACAGATGGTATGCCCCCCCCCCCAAAAAAAAAGCCCAAGAAAAGTCAAGGACGCTGTCTTTTTCTATAATTAAAAAGCCTTCATTATCATCGCATAATCACATTTAACCCATAAACCACCTCAAGCCTTTGTCAGAGAGGTTTATTTGGGAGTAATATAACCAATGTCAGGCCAGGTTAGCCTCATTTGAAGGAAAGTATTTCAGTAAGACGATTAAATAATCTGTTTCATGTATAAGAAATAAAACTAGTATGAGGAAGTTTCATTTCGGATCATTTCAAAGGCCCACTATAAGATAAGACACTATAAGGTTCTGTTAATGGTTGGATTTTTCCAGTTTTTTTCATAAAATATCAACATTTTAATTTTTAAAAAGTAAGATTTTCCATGAAGTAATGTTATGAAATAATACCATTCATATAAAGCAGAAAGACTATGTTATAAAATACTTGGATTGCAGTGCTTCCTGGACTCTGAATAAGTTTATTTGAGGTTTTCTTTGAATCAAGTATATATATACTCTGGAAAATCCAAGAAACTCTGAAGCAGACTCTTTAAATACAATTAAAAATGCCTTTAGCATCATGACGTAATCACATTTAACCCACAAACCAACTCAAGCCTTTGTCAGGGGGTTTTTTGAGATTAATATGACTTTTGTGATAATAAAAGCATTGAATTTTTTTTTTTAAATAAAAGCGTCTGCTTCAGAGTTTTTATGGATTTTCACATCTATAACCAAAGAATACCTCAAATAAACTCAGTCAAGGAAGTACTGTAAATTATATTATTATATGGCATGATTTAATGGAACATTAAATTAAAAAAACAAGCACTAGCAGAAACCTTATAGTGCCATTTGGTGCCTAAATGGATCAGAAATTAAACTTCCTCATACTAGGTTTATATCTTCCAAATGAAACGGTGATTATTTATTCATTTTACTAAAATACTTTCTTTTCAAATGAGCCGAACTTGGCCTGGGAAGATTATTTTCATTAGCACTTAATGTCACACTTTGGACATGCATATATAAATGCTGCTGAATAATTTACTCCTGTTCCATGAAATGCTCAGTTACCATCATTTCCTGGTCATGAATTACTGTAACACAGTTCTTCAATGGGCTATATTTAATCTCAATCACCGTAAGTAACATGTCAGCTGCGTTGAAAGGTTTAGTGTAAACGATGGAAACAGCAGGTCCATGGTGTGAGAGGCCTGTTGAGGCAGAAGTGGTAATTTCTAAGTAGGAACTGAGCCACTGGCTTATGAAAGTGATGGAGACACTTTTCATGTTTTCCTCTGCGAGTTAGTCAGAGATAATGACAGACGGTCACACTCCACAGATCACATCTCAAAGCAAATGTGCTGCTTCTGGAGATTCTGTTGTTGAAAACTGTCGATTCTCGAGCGAGTTTCGTCCTGAATAAAAAGATGCTGGTTCAGCTTGAGCCTAAACAGGAAGCAGCTTCCATGACTCGCTGTGTGGCGACTTTAGCCACTTGAGCTGAGTTTACTTTAACGCCATTACTTCGTCGCAAACAGTACGCGATGTCAAGTCACGGATAAACACAGCGCACTAATAAAACTATAAACGCAACGGTTGATCGATTAATCGATTCGTCAGCTGTTCTGATGATCTGATGGTCCATTCATGCAGATACGTAGAGAAAACTATTAGCCAGTTATAAATAAAAATGACTTAAATCCACCATGATTCATAGCCACAAACTACTGATGACATGTCACATTTTAAAAAAAATCACTGAATATTTCAATTTATCAAACTAATGAGTGCAACAGAATAAGAAAAAACAAGCTTCCTGTACTGTTTTGTTCAATCTGCAATAAAAAAACCTCAAAGATATTGAGTTAAAATAATGTAAAACTATCATAATATATCTGACTGCATAATAAATTTGTCTTTACATGTATATTGTTGAATAATATGCAAAACTACTGAATATTTCCTTTCAGTTTAGACATTATTTGTGTTAGTAGCACTATAGATATAAATGAAAATGATCTGTAATCATATTCTTGTGATTTATTTAACTTCTTGTCTTCAGAAAGTACCTTCACGTGTGATGACGTGGAAATATGGCGTGAAAGGTTTCGATTAATGCAGCTTTGTTTTGACCCCTCGGAACAGAAAATGATAGAATAATATCATTTTCAGTGGAATTTCCCTTAAATTTGTAGTTTTATTTAGCACTTCCCTTTCTTTTATTTACAGCACTGTAAATATTATCATGACTTCTCTCCGTTATGATCCAGTCCCATATGAATGTCTTTGTTCATTGTTAAACGTTTTATGGTGGACTGGTTGCGCGACAGTTGACAGGAGATCCCCACCCGCCTGGTCACCAAAAGGGGAAGTGGCGCAGCTATACAATGATCTCACATGAGGTGGTGTAAACTGGTGCAACGCGAACAATACACGAACTGATACCGTGGGTGGCACTTTCCACCCCACCCCAATAACTGGGACCAGTGGGATCAACAGGTGCAAACCAGTTATTTAGAGAAGTACAGATGTCCAGTGTGAGACATATTAAACATTTAGTACATCTGTTTAATGAGGAGGGGGATTTCTCAACTGTTGGAAGTGATACTGCTTCTTGAATATGTTATTGTTTTCCAGAAGTGCTCCATAAACAAAGTTATTACATAGTTACTAACAGGATTAGTTCAGATTTCTAAAGAGGGATGTGATGTGATGTATGTGGTACTTATCCAGAATCAGTATCAGTTTAAGTGTGTGCTATATTTTTTAGATATTTTCCTGCTTTTATTTTGGTGGTTTGGAACTGAAAATCTTTAAAAACACAAGACTCCTCTGACAAAAACGGTGATTTTATTTATTTATTTATTTATTTTTTTTGCAGTACAGGGGCTCACATATGTCCTTGTTGTTTTAGTATTTTTTTTATTTTAATTTGTTTTAGTTTGGATTTAAAGTAATTCCTTTATTGCCATTACACGGTAAAACACAACAAAACTTGCATGCAACTTTTCATAATAACAAGGTTAAAAAGTAAAAACCAAACAAACAAAAAAACCCCCAAAACAAAACAGGAATAAACATAGAAATATTTGGGATAAGTTAAAAAAAAAAAAAAAGAAAGAAAAGTTGCATTATATACAGCTTCATGGTCTTCAAGAAATGTGCGAAAAGTAGTCCAATATATCTAAACAGACGTGCAAATGGCTTAGTTTGTGATTTTTCATGTTAAAAGCTCATCCTGGTGGTTTGAAATGCATAGTTTTAGGTAGTGAACCATGCAGCCGCGATTTGCACAGCTAATATTAAAAAAACAGTGCACGACTTGGCCAAATCTGTGCTAAATATCTATATAATTGTGTCTCACCTTATCACTTCCTAATTTTGGCTAAATCTATCTTTGTTTTTGCAAAAATACAGCGAAAAATCGTCTCAAGTACACAACTAGCAACTGACTTCTGGTTCTACATTTTGCCAACAAACACGCAATCTGATTGGTCAGTTGATGTAGCATTTGAAAGGAGGAATCTGATTGGCCTGAAATTCAACTCTGGCAACAACCCTCCAGCCTCTCCATCCCCGTTTTTTTTTTTTTTTGCACACCCAAAACTCTAATTTCTGCCTAAAACTGTGCTGAAATGTCTGTCAGATAGTAAAGTAAAGCAACGTAAATATAAATACACACTTTGCGGTGGTTAGTTGGTTAGTTAGTTAGTGTGGTTTTATTTCAAGCACGTAGAATAATCAGATAACAAAGAATCCTACAACATGGTCAAACAAAATTTTTCTGCGCTCGAAAAGGAGTGGGAAGAAGTAGAACTTATAGACTCCACCCCTTTTTACAAACTAATAATTAAATCAATTCTGCTTCCTTTGCTTTGTGGTTAAAACATCTGTTCCTGTTGTGTCCAAAATGTTCCAATCAGCATCCACATCTTAAAAGATTCTAAACTAACCCTTTAAAACACGCTCAAATGGGAACAGTGCCTCCATATGGATTTAATATCCAAATAGAGGATTTCATTCACAACCAAATGTGATGCTGCATTCAGGGACTTGGACTTTTCTGTGATGTTTTAGTGCTTCAAAGCTCCTTATAATGCTGTTAGCTTCTCTTTGTTGTTCAGTATCAGATGTGTGCGTGAAGTTTTGTTGCCTTGCTCAGTCGAAATGTGTGCCATGTGGTGGACGGAGGCACGAGGGCATGTATTTTTAGCCTGAAGAGCTCCAGTGAGAATTGACCTCAACCCCAGCAGCTTAAAGTTCTCCCCTCTGAGAGCAAAGAGGTCTGACTTCTATTCCTAAAGGGGACAGTGATGAAGAAATAAAGATAAAGTGAGAATAGGAGAACGTATGAGGACAGTTTAATCCGCTTTGTGGTTTCTTGGTAAAGGCAAAAACTGCAGCGCTGTGCTTACTTCACACTTCTAAGTCGTGTTTCTGTGTCTTCAGGGGGTCTCAGCTGCTTCCGGCTGGGCCACGAGAACCTTTGCGAGCATTCGCTGCACCTCCACGAGGGCCTGGACACCGGCGCAACGGCGAGCCTGACGGGGACGCTACCTCACTCCTTGCCCTCCACTCCGGACATCGAGAACGCAGAGCTGACCCCAATCCTGCCCTTCCTCTATTTGGGGAACGAACACGACGCTCAGGACGCCAACCTGCTGCAGCGCTTGAACATCGGCTACATCCTGAACGTGACCACCCACCTGCCGCTCTACCACTACGACACCGGCCTCTTCATCTACAAACGCCTGCCCGCCACCGACAGCAACAAGCAGAACCTGCGCCAGTACTTCGAGGAGGCGTTTGAATTCATTGGTATGAACCTCACCCAAACACATTTACTGTTCCAGGTTCATTTCCATAGTTCCCTGCACTTAACAGCCCATAAATATCCATAAATCACCAGGATTCAACGATTCAAAGCGTTTTATCGTCATGTGTACAGTAAAGAAACAGGTTTCCTTGTACAATAAAGATCTTATTTTGCCGTCCACACTGAATGCCATGACGATTTCAGATAACTATAAAAGTGCAAGTTTAAAAATTTCAATAGGAAATTAAAACAACCAAAATAAGGTGGGTTTTTAAAAATGGCATCCAAAAGAAAAAGAGCATAAAAAAAATTAAGTGGTGAAGGGCACAATAAACCCCGCCCCTCGCATTTATTGCAGCTTCTTTTGGCATCAATCAACTCTTTTATCCATGTTCATTATTTGTCAAATATAATCCAGTTCAATCCAACTTTATTTATAAAGCACTGTAAAACAACCACAGTGGACCACAGTGCTGTACAGGAAACTAAAAACACAATAAAAAAAATTAATAAAAGCAAAAAAAAAAACCCCCATTAAAATCAAATAAATAAAACAAGTAAAAATATAAAACAGAATAAAATAAAAATGAATCTAAAATACAAAATATAAAAATGATATGTGTCAAGTTTGAAATAAATTGAAACAAATTGATGTTTTTATAGACTTTTGAAATTTCACCCCTTATAAGTAAATGGGAGAAGAAAAAATAAAAATGTAACAAAATGTCAAAAAGAAGCTATCACTTAGATATTTTACAGAGTGATGGCTAAAATTAATCTTTGTATCTCTGCAATGTTTTAAGTACACTGAATTAAAATAGTTTTTATAGTCCATTATATGTAAATGGGGGAAAAAAACTTTAAAAATTCATAAAAAATGTGAACTGTGACCTACTTTTCCCAAAATGTAATGAAGTCTATTCTGGCTCACTGGCAATCTATAACCCCAATTTGGTGTGAATTCACCCAATAGTTTAGCCGCTAAAGTGTTAACAAGGAAAAAAAAAACAAACCAAAAACAATACTCCTCACCTCCTTTTCAGGGGGCGGGGTAAAAATATATACATTTACATAAATGTGCAAACTGTCAGAGGTTTAAAAATGGAACGAAAAAATGGCAAAACCAAGCTATTACTTATTTATTTTACAGAGTGATGGCTAAAATTTATGCCTGTATCTCTGCAATGTTTTAAGTACATTGAAATAAAATAGTTTTTATTGTCCATTATATGTAAATGGAAAAAAACCTTTAAAAATTCATTAAAAAAAATGTGAACTTTGACCTACTTTTCTTAAAATGTAATGGTGTTTATTCTGGCTCACTGGGAATCTATAAACCCAATTTGGGGTGAATTCAACCAATAGTTTAGCCCAGGGGTGTCAAACATGCAACCCGGGGGCCAAATCCGGCCCGCCAAAGGGTAAAATACGGCCCTTGAGATGACTTATGATGATCAAACTAAGATATTAACAATCGTTTTAGTTCAGGGGCCACATACAGACCAATTCAATTTCAAGTGGGTAAAATCTGTAAAATACTACCATAATATCTAATAAATACTCACAACTCTGTCAACATTTTCATTTATTTATACCAAAACAAAGTATAATTTTGGAAAACGTGATTAATCTGAGGAAATATAGACAACCAAATGTCTTAAGAGAAGTGCAATTTTAACAATATTATTATCTGTTATTGAATGTTGTGTGTATTTGTAGATCCACTGTGATCTATAAGTTATAATGGACCTGTAAATGATAAACTGAAGCAGAATATCGTTCAAATTACACTTATTTTTTCAGTTTGTCCATATTATTCACATTGTTTTAAAGCATAGTTTGTCGATATAAACATTTTCATAACATTATTTTACTTTTTTTCCACCCTACAACCTAGAGAAAAGTTTGGAGTTGACATTAGTTATGAATTATTATGTTATTATTTTTACTAGTCCGGCCCACTTCAGATCAAATTTAGTTGAATGTGGCCCCTGAACCACAATGAGTTCGACACCCCTGGTTTAGCCACTAAAGTGTTAACAAGGAAACAAACCGAACCAAAAACAATACTCGGGGGCGCGGTAAAAACATATATTTACATAAATATCTGGGTAACTGTACAAACTGTCAGAGGTAAATTAAACTAAATATCTGTTATGTAAATGAAAGCAAAAAGCCTCAACCATCGCTACTGATACTTGGCACGGTTTCATAAAATAAACCCACAGCAACACCAAATGCAGGAACGTATCGATAACAGATAATCTTACTTCCACCGAGCAATGTAGTTCTCCAGAAACGTTTAGGAGGATGGTTGCCAAGCAACACACAGATGCAGAGACACAGATGCAGTGGAAAGCACGGTTAAAGTTCGAGGTGGTTATTAACATTTATCTGGATATTGCTCTTTATTGTGCCACTGTGGAGGTAGTTTTAGGTTATTGTTAGGACTCCGTTTGGATGGTACGGCACTGCTTGACCCCAGACAGGTGTGGGTTGGTTGCGCAATGACAGAAACAAGGATATTGTTCCAACATCTTCTCTTGTTACAGTTTGGGTGACAGTGCATGGAAGATTCACATTTATAGCCCGTGACTCACATGATTTATTACTTCTAGAGGCCGACATCATAGTTTTTGTACAGTTCTCAGCATAGCAGGTCTGAAAAGAGCAAACGGATCACACAGTGTCCTCCGCAGACACAGCTTTGTTTCTGGACTTTTCCAGCTCATTAGTTTCTCCAGGACTTATTTATCTTTCTCATTCCCGGACACGTCTTTCCACCGCTCATACTGTGCACACACATTTTGAAACTTCGGTGCGGTAATTCTTAAGTAAGTCGTACTTTATGACCTATTGTACTGTAAACAGTCAGTTATAATAAGGAGCTGTGTTTTGGGTTTTTTTTTTCATTATTTGTTGTGGTTGGTCTGGTTCTTATCCAATCCAATCCAACTTTATTTGGATTAAAACAACCACAGCGGACCAAAGTGCTGTACAGAGAAATAAATCCATAGCAGAATAAAGTACAAGAATAGATTAAAAAAACAAAACAAAACTAAAACTAAAATCTGTACAATTATAAATAACAAATTAAAAATAAGAACAATACATTTAAAAGCCAAGGAGAAAAAATGGGTTTTATATGTTGGGTTTGACAAAAAATATGAGTCACGGAGCAGGATGTCGTGACAAGATGATACTTTTGTCCATGTTGGAGTCATGGTTTGGTTTTACATAAAGACTCTGAGCAGCTTTTATTTCCCTTAGCCGCCCAGGATTTATGTTTGTGAATTTTCAGACCAGTCCCGAAAACATTTTTCACCCGTTGTGGCCGTTCAGTCTTTCATACAGTGGTAAATATTTCAGAGCTGGTTTCCTTCTCTGAACTCCATGAAAACACACTATTTGGATGATTGATGTGCTTTTATTTAGAAGGGATTACATTTTTCAGAGGTTTCCAGGTTTATATAATGGAAAAATATTTCTTATCTCAAATTTCATATAGTGTAGATAGAAATAATATTCACTCTAATACAAAGGATAATTATAATAAATATTTCTTGTTAATTTGTTGCTTTTTTTCTGAGTTTTGTGAAACTCAGTTGTATAGATGTGCACTTCAGAGGTGGGTCATGTGGTATTAGTGTCATATTATTCGACAATGTGAAGGCTGTACTTCCCTTCAGGAAACAAGGTGTTTATTTCACTGTATTTTTCCATGTTCCTTTTTGTAGAGGAAGCACAGCAAGCAGGTATGGGCCTTCTGATCCACTGCCAGGCAGGCGTGTCTCGTTCAGCCACCATTGTGATTGCCTACCTGATGAAGCACACCTGGATGACCATGACAGACGCCTACAAGTTTGTCAAAACCAGGAGGCCCATCATCTCCCCAAACCTCAACTTCATGGGCCAGCTGCTGGAGTTTGAGGAGGACCTCAACAACGGAATCACGCCACGCATCCTCACGCCAAAGCTGATCGGTGTGGAGACCGTCGTCTAAACGGACCCCAGGCTCGCTGTTTTTTAAGGCGGGCCCGGCTGCTCCGGGAGCCGATTGAGAGCATGAGAGAGCTGCTGTATTCTTGAATCTCCTCATGCTCATCTTGGACTCTCTGGAGTGCCAAAGCTCTGGGTCAGCGGTGATGAGAAATGCCAAAAATCCCTACTGTTCGGACCTGGCCGACGTCCCGGAGGAGAAGGCAAGTTAGAGAGATGGAGGAATACAGAGGAAGTGGTCAGAGGGAGGCTTTCCATTTGTGACTGCAGAGAAACGACAGAGAGCTAAGAGAAAATCGGTTTGGAAAAGATATTCTATGTGTTTAAGGCAATTACTGACAAGAGAAACTCTTAAAGCTCACACTGTGGCACATAGTTTATGCCTGCAGACTCAGGCTGGGGTTGGCCACGGCAGTGCCTGTCAAAAAAAAAAAAAAAAGATGAAGACTTGTTTGGTGTGTTAATGTTGTTGTTCTATTTTTATACAGGGGTTTATGGGGGTGACCATGACAAGCCCACAGTGGCTTACTGTGCAATAATTTCAGAGTGGAATGCAACTGAGACCTTGATCTTATCTGTATATATTGGTAATGATTACGAAACATTTCCAGCTCTTTGCTGAAAACCATTTTGATGTTGATGTACTTACTGTTCAGTTCTGTAAGTTTATGTTTAAAGTGCGTACAGTTAAGCTGTAATATTTGGCGCAGATGTGTACAACCGAAAAAAAAAAAAATGGGGCTTTATTATTTGGAGCGCAGCTTATGATTATGTCAGTCATCTGTCTTTATTGTTTTCCAAAATATACAGAACCACAAATTTTGTGTGTTTGCTTCAGTATCTTTGTTTTTGCCATTCCTGTGTCCACATATGCATATCTTTTTTAGCAATATATACAGTATATAAATATATTACCAGATAGCCATAAGCCTTTTTTTATGCATGGCTGCTGGCAGAGGCAAGAACACTTTGAAATTATCAGTGAATATTGTAAAACAGGGCTACTGGTGATGTTTAATGTAACGAGTGGAGGAATTTCACTGCCTGCTTCTGTCGTCTTCTTTTCATCAGCTCTGTCGTGGTGTGTTTACTGTCCTTGTGTAGTCACATATGTTTTTGCTCATGCCCTATATTTGGAGCCATGGTTTCCTTTTTTTTTTTTTTTTTCTAAGGTAGCAGATTTGAGGTACAGACTTCAAACGAACACACGCTTCCTCCTGGGGTCACTATGGTAGAGCAGCGCGACCCTCGTCTAATCTTTTGCAACTCCCTGTCGCTGACACTAAGCTACAGTCAAGTGAGCTCCTCTGCCTTGCGTAGGCAAGTGCTGCTGTCACGTGCTGTTCTAGTGCCTCTATCAATGCCTTAATTCATGTGTCGCCACTGGGCCTGCGCACGGCACAACATCACGTGCAGACGAATGCAGACTACACTGAGGTCGAATTTTAACCCCCAGACAAAAAGTTCCTCGGCCTCTGGTGAACGTGCAGATAGAAGAAAAAAGAAAAAAAAAACATTCAGTGGACTTCTATTCAAAGATTACATCTACAGTTCCTAATTAATATGCAGAGTTTTGGAAAACTGCAGTCAAGGATGCCAAAAAGCCTTGAGGTAAAAACGCTCATTATGTAACTCTGATCTTGTGGTGGCATTTGAAGGAGAAACTGAGCACCGTCATGAATTGTAAATCAACCTGGCACTTAATATTTGTGTAGTAAAAAGTATATGCACGCACATGAAATTTACCCTCTTCCTCTTGCATCTGAATATACTCAGTGATTCATGTTCTTATATTTAGACATATAGAAATAAAACTTCACATGCTAGTGAGGCACCTATCCATGCCTTCATTCTCATCTGATCCGTTGTGTTTAACATTACTACAAATGATAATCTAAATTTAGCATTTTAACTGGGTCACTTGTTAAAATGTGCCTAAACACTTAAGCACATAGTATAAAAAAAATCAGAAGAGTTCAAGTTGATTCTGTGCATAGCCTTAAAAAATGATCGTACAAAACAGAAAAATACAAACAGTCTCGGATCTGAAAATGATTGTTTTCAAAGTGTGGGAATATTCGTGTTTTTAATCCTAAATCTACGCGTTTTTGATTTGATGAACCCAAGGGCTATCGCAGTTTTTCCGAACATAAAGGAGCATGTAATCCTTCTTGTGAAGTTATAATATGAAATCCAGACCAAAAAAGAACAAGGTTTCCATCCAATCTTGACCATATGTTGAGTGTTTTATAGTTCTGGCTTGAAGCAGCTTCCTAACAATAATATTTCTTTTCTGTTTGTGTTCATACGTCCTTCTGGTTTCTGTTCTGCTCTCTGTTGTTTGCATGAAATTATAGGCATAAACGAAGCACAGGGCTAACATTTTCATCGCCAAAGCACCACAAAAACAAACATTTATTTTGCGACGCCCTCTCCATTGAACCGTTACATCTTCAAAAAGGACGTCGATACTAAACCTAAAACCGTGATTGCGTCTCTGTTCTAGCGGCTCAGATGAAGGAGGAGTTTCCTTCGCATAGTATCTACAGATACACTGCACTCGGCAAGGCTTTACAAACACGGACACACTCGACAATAAGCTTCAAAGATCCCTCATGTGAAAATTCATGCTATGCAAATGAAACTGTAACAGGTTGTTTGTTTACCCAGCTGTCATGTGAGCATACCTGGAGTTGTTTTTAAGGGGTCTGTGCAAACAGTTCGAGCATGAAGAACCGTTTTGCGGCCTCGGAGATTCAAGTAAAGTGTGACTTTTTGAGTAAATCCACAAAGAAAGAGAGAGGAAAAAAAAAACTGTGTGTCTTCACTTGTATTTTTGTTGCTCTTGGTGTCTACTGGTGCTCCACGATATATTTGAATATGATAAAGGGTATATAATAACCATTTACCACACATTTGTAGCTTGTGAATTTCTATTTAGTGATTGCCATTTGCAAAAAGTGCTTACCATCTGAGCCAATGTGAGAAAAGAATAATGTACCTTTTTTTTTTTTTGTCCCGTCTGCTGGTTTCTACAAGCGCTGTGGCACATGGATTTTATATGTAATGGTCTCTTTGACTGAACAATGTAACCGTCGTACTGTACATTACTCTCCGGTTGGAAAAACGAAGCATGCTGTGTGCTCCTGGTCTGTGAGGGACACTCGCAGCCGTTCTGGTGCTGTCTGTCTTTCCCACACTGCTCTTTCTTGTAGAGGTCACGTCTAAGGCGAGCCTGATTGATTGACAGCTCCGACAGGCATCCGGGTCCCTTCCTTTTGTTTGGAAACACGGTTCTTGTATTAGAACAATCTGGAGCTGTCATATCTGATGTGCACTCTTTATGACTTAGACTTGTTTAAGAGTCTCCGATCCGGGCTCAGAGGCCTTTGATGAATGGGCTTCACTCTACAAGTCTTGGTATCTTTCTTTGTGTCTGTAGTCAACGGTCAAGTATATACAGTATATAAATATATATCTATTTTCTTTGTATGCATATATTCATTACTATTTTTGCACTGACCTACGGACAGATGGATTTATTTTTTTCCACAAAGGGTGCTATTATAACGGAGGCCTTCTCCCACACCTTTTTGCATGACTTGCTCAAAAATCCTCAACTGGTCTGTCATCTCTCCTGTTCTTCTCCTACTACTCCTCGAACTGTTGCAAATGGAAGCACTGTACTTTTGTAATCCCTACTTGTGAGCTTTGAAATAAACAAGGAGGCTTCAAATTTGGTTTGGTGTCCAGGATTCATTCATTTTCTGTACCTGCTTTATCCTCACTAGGGTCACATGGAGCCTATCCCAGCTACTTAAGGGTGAAGGCGGGGTACACCCTGGAC
>JAQQZY010000017.1:6134918-6145424 GCA_030068375.1 Ostorhinchus rueppellii | reverse complement strand
TGCATGTCTTTGGATTGTGGGAGGAAACCGGAGTACCCGGAGAAAACCCACGTAGACACGGGGAGAACATGCAAACTTCACACAGAAAGGTCCCACCAGTGACTGGTCCGGGAATCAAACCCAGGACCTTCCTGCTGTGAGGCATGAGTGCTAACCACTGCACCATTGTGTAAAATAAGAAACTAACTCTTAAAACATGATCACTTATCTAAATCTAGTCGCTTTTCCATTGGACAAATGCACAAAACTTTACTGATATTTACTACAGTACATGTCGAAAAAACAGAAGTGCGTAATGTCGTTTTTTCCATTAAATCACAAATGCAATGATTTGTTTATTTATTATCACGAGATGACACGAGAAGACATTCCATAAAAAGGGCGATGAACGTAAATATCATATTGATTTACAGATATATTCATTATTACATATTACCCTTCTATTCCATACTAAATTATAAAATCATTTGGTTTCCTGGTGTGTCCTCACATACCGCATCACGGTTCTTTTAAAACTCTTCTTTTTTGCTTGTTGTGTTACGAACCAGAAATGAACCCAAATGCAAGACCAAAACCAGGAATAAGATTCCAAACAGTTTATTAATAAGTGTTCACTCAAACCACAGTTCAAGAGTCTAAGAGTCCAGCTCAGATCAAATGTGTCAAAGGTCAAACACAGTTCAACAGTCACAAGAGTCAAACTCAGTTCAAATGGAATCCTTTTTGTTCTGTGCGTTCCATACAGAACCTTGAGTCTGGGCGTAGGTGTCCAATGGGGCAGGCAGAGCGGCTGGTTGGGGACGGTTCGTGGTCCAGTGCCGGGTGATCCAGAACGTAGGGCAGGCAGCAGACGTGGTCGGGGAAGAAGGGCTGGTCGGGTAGCGGGGATCTGGCTCGAAGATGTGATCCAAACAAAGGCAGGTGTACAACCAGGGAACAAGCAACAGGCGGGGTCAGGCAGAAGAACAGGTCCAAAGGCAGGAAACAGGCAAGGCAAGTCAGAAACGGAACCGGGTCAGGCAAACAGGTATCAGACAGGAGGAAATGATGGAAAGTCATGCAGAGGCTATGAACGATCTGGCAAAGAACAGACAGGACAGCACAGGTTATATAGGTCACACCTGATGAGCCACACCTAGCTCAACAGGTGCACCGACTTAGAGTGATTGCCTGGTAGGAAAAAGTAATTGATAGAAGAGAGAGAGAGAGAGAGGGAGAAGGAGCGGGAGAGAGACAGAAAAAGAGCAGAAGTAAGAATAAAAGAGTAGAGACATGACATGTTGTAATGTCCGTCCACATTCGGGTTTTTTTTTTTAATTTTTTTTATTCACATCAATCTATTTGCAAAAAAAGGTCTTTCCAATATTCCAATTTCAAAACACCCAAAAAACCACCTCCTACCAGTGCAAAAACTTTTAATCGAAAAACAAGGGTTTTGGTGAAATTATCATTTTTCCATTAGATCAAATTTTTATGTGCAAGTTATATTTGCGATATTTGAGGCTCAATGGAAAAGCGACTACTTCTAAATCTAATTTGGAGGCTGCTTTGGTGAGGATGCATTAAAGCTTTCAAAGGGTTAAGATTCAGGAGGCTCATGTCACCATACAGCAAAACATCCCAAAATATGATGAGATAGATGACACGAAAGCTTTGACATCAGAAAAGAAGAATGTATATTCAAGTACGAAACAGACAAAAATGCAGGGACTTAATTTCCAAATCACTAGGGCTTAATATTCTCACAGATATTATATTATCACATAATATCTGTTTTTCACAAAGAATGATAATGTGGTGAATTAGAGGTACGTTTTTGAAAACAGATTTGAATTTCACAGTAGGGTATGTGTGACTGCTTTTGCTTCAGTGTCCTACTTTGCTTGAGTTCTTGTCACCAGATGATTGAGTGGCAGACCTGTTTTAATGCTTTGTGTCTCATTCTATAAATAGCACATCCACATAATTCTGGCACTTTAATTCTTTCAAAGTAAAACATACACTTTATACTATATTTGCTGTGACCCGACTGCACTTTTCTGATCTTAGTCTGTATTAATGTTGACGTATGTGTTGCTTTGTTTGTGTCCTGCCAGAAAACAACAGATGTAATTTAGCAGTTATTCTAACTCTGGTGTATTTACATTGATATTGTTTACTATCCTCATTAACCCATAAACACCCAAACATCCACTATCGACCGAAACCATACTGATCTAAACTGTTTAATACCTGTTCTTCCACTAATTCTATCAATGCATGTAAATACATGGTGTAAAATACAGTTTGTCATCTTTTCATGGTCATCAGATATGACCCATTTGGATGTGTTACCACGGAAACACAGTCATCTTCTACAACATTGATTCACCAGTAAAACTCATGGAGTTGGATCAATGACAGTGGATGGACACACTGAGTTTATGTTCAGTTAGTGATATTTTTGCTGAAAAATTCACTTTTTCTTCAGTTTTTTCCTCAATTTTGATGTAATAATCTTTAGTTTTTATGAACATCTACATGATCAGTGATTAACTATAGGAAAATACATGATTTGCAATGAAAAATGCAAAACACGGGATAATATTATCATAAATGGTGATAAATCCCTTAAAAAATGTTAAATATGAAAAAAAAATTGGGAAATTTAATACAAATGCAGCACTGGGTCTTTATGATATAATATTGATATAATGTTTGCTGAAAAAGTCAGTTTTTCTTCAGTTTTCTCTGTTTTACATATAATAACCCTCAACTTTAATCTGCACTTTTATGAACATCTCCATTATCAGTCAATGAAATATAAGAAAATACATGATGTTCGCTGAAAAAACACCAAATACAGACGAGTATTTCATAATAAATTGTGATAAATCAATGAAATCACTCTAAATGATCAGTAAAGTAAATATAAGAAAATATACAGAAAAAAAACCCCAAAAAACAAAAATACCACATATGACAATAAATGAAGTTAAATCAGTTAAGAGGTTAAATAGACATAAAAATTCATTTGGGATGGGCCACAAAAGTCACACTGGCTCTTTATGGGCTTATGCAATGTCTGTTCCAAATAAAATAAATACATTTTTAAAAGTTCCCACTGAAACTTTGACATTTAGAAACAGTTTTTCCCCCCCTACAGGTCTGATACATTATTTATCATTTCTTGCATTTACAGATTCACACTTTACATTGAACTGAACTGAAATTTCCATCTGTTTCCTTTCCTCCTGTGCTGCCATTCAGCGTCTACAAACCATGTGTAGGTCTGAACCCGTCTGTCTGTATGTGTCATGAAATCTGTCTGGTGCGACTCGGTCTCCTCTTTCCTTACAAGAGAGTGTAAGCAGCCCCCCCCCATCCCTCCTCCTCATCTTTCCATCTACTTTTTCTACCCTGGGAAACCCCCCACCACAGTCTACATGTCATACAGTATCCAACCCACCCATTATACTGCGCTGTGGGGGGCCCGGCAAACCAAAACAGTAATTTAGACCTCATTTTACACAAGCACTTATCTGCGAAGGGCTCACACACGGAGCCAAAGCACTGTTACAGTGTGGAGCAATTTTGATGGATGACTCAGTCTCACATTTAAGCTGATATTACTGAAAATTATTGACACAAAGATGCTTTAGAGAAGATGGGAAATGATTTGACAGCTTCCACCACATCTGACTGACATAAATGTGAACTCTGGATATTATTTTATCCCAGGTTTTAGATACATACTAGTAAATAACAGGTGGGAGGCAAATATTTTATGTTCTTTTAACCCAGTGGTTCCCAACATTTTTTTGCCTTGTGGGCTCATTTTAACCCTTTCATGCACGGTGGTCACTCCAGTGGACAGTTATTCTACAGCTGTTCTCTTCTATATTCATGGATTTTGTTGTTTTAGTTCCATATCGACACTTATGCATCATCCCATACACTGCAATTCATACCATAACTGTAATTTTGTTCTTGATTGTTCTTGAAATTAGGAATTATGAAAGAGCTGCCGCATGTTTTTGAAACATCTGACAGATAAACAGTACCACAGTGCTTCAGTTTTCAGCAACATTTAATTTGAATATTATTTTATTTCCAAGTTATTCATTTTCATTTATTATTTCGACTTTTTTTTATATTGTAATTTACATATTATTTTATTAATTATTTAGTCAGTTTATATTATATATTCTTTTGTAATAGTTCTTCTTGCCTTTCTTAAGATTTTGGTTCCTGCCTTTTGTTTATGGTATGACCTGTTTTGGCGTGACACGAGAGTGTGTTGCCCATGTTAGAGCGCGAGCAGTGCCTGTTGTCCTGAGCTGCTGATAATAAAGCTGACTGAAAACTGTCCTGACGTTGGGTGATTATTAGCACGGAAGATCGTAAAACATATCAATACTAAGAAGACCATTGTAACCCAGCTTACCCACAAACAATATTCTAGGGTTACATGATTGTCTCTGTCAACTCACCATCAATTTTTATGAGTATTTTTTTTGTTTTGTTTTTTCATTCATTCATTTCCTAAACCCGCTTTATCCTCACTAGGGTCAGGGGGGTCACTTAGAGCCTATCCCAGCTAGCTAAAGGCGAAGGTGGGGTACACCCTGGACATGTCACCAGTTCATGCAGGGCTGACATATAGAGACAATCACTCTTTTTTTTTTTTAATCAATTGCTAGAAATTTCAGGGAACCCCATTTGGATTCCAGGCGACCCCATGTGGAGTCCCAACCCTAAGATCAAAAAACCCTGTTTTAAGCTCACTGCAGGAAAATCCAGCTCTGAGTTTGTAGCAGTCTTCAGTTCAGACATCACACAGACACTAAAGACACTGAGTTCAAGAATCTAAGTATTAATAGAGTCTGACCTTTCAGTGAAGCAGACGTGGGTGTGCACATGTACATGTATATATGGTACATCCACATGAGCACACACACACACACAAGCACTAGGTCATATTAACTCACGGTAACTCGACTTATCACTAGCTGTCCTCTGTGTAGACAGTGAGGTAAGGTGTAAAGTTGAGCTCATATTAGTATCCTTGACTTTCTCAGCCATGGAGCGTTTCATATGCAGCGAGTGTAACTCAATAGGTCCATCAATTACCTCTGTTTCCTTGGTGCTTTCACAAACAACAGCTGCAGAGTTTAATAAACTAGCCATGCAACTCAATCACACAGGCTAAAATATCATGAAGCCTGAAAACCTGCAGGATGATGAAAGCAAGCCCCCGTGGTTGTCATCAAACCACGTCTATCCATCCATTTATTCATCTTTCTGTGTGATTACCCATCCATCTCTCCGTCCGTCCTTTGTTATTGTTGTCGTTTTAGTCGATTGATTGAAAACAACACGCTGTAAGATGGCATGTTGCTTGGCATCGAGGTATGCTGCTGTATTAAGTTGCTGCAGGTTTCAGGACAGAGGTACATTTTTTCCATGGTAACTGGAACCGCATTCAAAACTCTGTCCTTGAATAGATACGAGAACGACTGTCTTCTTTTAGAAGGACTGAATGGAAGTATCTAGTTCAACACATGTGTGCCTGCTCAGGGGCTTTATTTATCTCATTTATCTGCACAGAAGGAAACATTTAAAGGCATAAAAACAGCCTCCAAACGTCCCCCCTAAAGGGAAAAATATCAGACCCAGAACAGACGAGAAGGCAGACGAACAATGATAGAAAATATGAAAATAAACGGAGTGTGAGTTCAGTTATGACTGTATGTTTATAAGTTGATGTGTTCATGGAAAATGAGGGAGGGTGAGAAGGGTTAGTACATTTATGACAAACATGACGAGTGGGAGAAGAAACAATGTCTGAGGGAAAGCGGGTGTTTCCAAAACACCCCCCAGACTTCACAAATCACAAAATAATCAAAACCCAACACAGTGTTAGGAGATTAATTCATTATTTTGTCAAAATAGTGGATTTTTGCTCAACTATGCAACTAGAGAGCACAGCATCCACAGCAGCGGAAGGTTTTAAAAAGCAGATCTAATGATTACATAACAATCGTGACAACAGACAAACCTTAAGACCTCAAAGCTCAAGTTAAAAACTGCACATTTTATATTCGAATCAGTGCCAAAAAAATGAAGAAATTCTACAAAATTCAACTACATGAGATATAATACATAGAATCTAAAACCGAAACGACGACTGTTATTAAGTATAACTGATAAATAAGAATTATCATGTACATTTTCAAGCAAATATCTCAAACCTGCTCATTTTAAGCTTCTTAAATATAAAAGATTTGATAATTTCATTTGACGTCTGAAAGCTTTTTTTCTTTTTTTATTGGGATTTTTCAAATACAAATATGATTCAAACAAGGTACAATACCGCGCTCAACTGTACATTCTCGAAAGGAGAAACAGAAGATAAGCAGATAAATACACACATATTGTAGCATATGTACCAAACAAAACAAAGTATCAACGGGAAGAAGAAGGAAAAAAAACCCACAGAGGATGTCATATGCTCTTTATTTCTTTTATTTCTTTATTTCTTTATTAATTATTATTATTATTTTTAATCTGATGATTGAAAGCTTTTTTACTGGAATAAGGAATACAAAAGCTGCTGAAATACAGAGCAATGGGATGATGGAATAAATTCTTTGCTGTTTTCATCATTTATAGATAAATTACTGATATTTCATTACAATAATCACTAAATTAGTCAGTAAGGTGTGTTGTAGCCTTGTTACCAATACCACAATATTGAAGACGCAGAGAAATGATATGTTAATAAGTGTGTGTTTTGTCATTATATATGACATTTTTGCGTTTATTGTTACTGCTATATTAATGTATATGTTGCACTTTACTGCAGGACTTTAAAAATTGTGGGTTGTTTAATTTACAGCAGTTTATCATATTCTATAATATCCTTACATATTTAACCCTTTCATGCATACTGGTCACTACAGTGGACAGTTATTCTACAGCTGTTCTCTTGTATATTCATGGATTTTGTTGTTTTAGTTCCATATCAGGCAACACAGTGGACACTTATGCACCATCCCATAATACACTGACATTCATAGCATTACCGTAACTTTGCTGTTCTTGATAACTCTGACCTGCGCTAACATGTTTGAGTGGAAAGCAATTGTTATTTGTTATTAAACCGTAATTAACTGTTGTTTTTTTTCCCCTTCAAATTATCTCCATGAAGGGAGTAATAACTAGTATAAGAGTGTGAGAAAACATCAGATTAACTGTATTAAATTTTTTCACACACTATATCACTTTCTGCTATTGCGTTCTACATAAAATGTTTCTTTTCCTCACAAATTAAATGCATGGTGTCCAGATGAGTGGACATTTGTGTAACTCCATAAAAAACAGGTTCATAAAAAAAAATGTCAACCATATTTTTTTTCCCCCCATGCCTAAAGAGGAATAAAAACACTCAGGAAAAAAAAATTGACGAAGGTCCCCATAATTCATGCATCAAAGGATTAAACCAGGGGTGTCAAACTCATTTAAGTTCAGGGGCCACATTCAGCTCAGTGTGATCTCAAGTGGGCCGGACCAGTAAAATTCATTCATTCATTTTCTTAACATATTTTATCCTCACTAGGGTCATAGGGAGACCAGTAAAATACTAGACACACTAATAATAATATATTACATAATAATCCGAATTTTTTACTTTGTTTTAATGTGAAAATATGAAGAACCTGAACTAGGGCGGTTCAATTAATCGAATTTTGATCACGATTTTGATTTTGATGTCAAATGATCTCAAAACTCATATAATTGAGTTGAAATGATTTCTTTTCCATTTTTCTTTACACATTTTCTGAGAAACGGGCATGTGCAATGCGTTCCATTCCATTGCAAAACAGCTATAAAGTATATATTTGTACCCAAAATTTGTTTTCAATTTAAATATTTTTGCATAAATCATTTACATCAATAACAAAGTGTTTTTTAAGAGAGAGAGAGAAATGCTGAATAAATGTATTGTGAAACTCAAAATTAATCGTTTGAATAATTGTGATTTCAATATTGACCAAAAATAATCTAGATATCGATTTTTTTTCCATAATCGAACAGCCCAAACCTGAACTACCGTGTACAACTGACATTTCTTAAGAAAAATAAGTAAAGTTTCAACAACAATCACCTTAACACAACATATAGATCACTGTGAATCTATTATTTTGTTCAAATTTTACTGTTTTTTTCTTAAAAATGTTCACGCTGTTCATAATTGTTCAGTATATTCACATTTTACTGTGACAATACCTTCTAAATGTAAATATTTTCATAATGCAATTTGACACTCTTGACAAATTACAATATCTAATGTCTTCACTGCAATTGTTTAATTTTGTAAATTCATCCTGTGGGCCAGGTTGGAACCTTTGGTGGGCCGGTTTTGGCCCTCGGGCCGTATGTTTGACACCCCTGGGTTAAACTGTTATGACAGTATTGTAACATGCAGTACGTTGTAAATGACTGATGATACTGAAAGTTTGAAGAGATCTGGAAAAAAATGTGCAGAAGGTCTTACTCACAGCGTGTTTTCTCACCTTTCTTTTTTTAACTGATTTTTTTATTTGACACTCACACACATCCATCAGTTACAGTAGGAGATGCATATCAGGTGCAGTTTCATTTGCTTCACATTATCTCAATTTCATTTTTTTAACGGCTATGTCATTTTGATTAGCTGTCAATATCTTGTACTTAAATAGCATAGTTCTCATGTTCCATTCTCCCAATGCTCTACATACAAAACTTCATAATAAAGAAAAAAACTAAGAAAAACAAAACAAAAAGGGAAAGTAATTAGAATTCTGGTATTGTTTGTATTAATAATTTCCATCTTTTGAGAAACCAGTGTGTGATCTTCTCCATAATAAATCCCTTTTTTGCTCCATCTCTCCACTGCATTATGCTGGGCAGCTGTGGTTGTAACCATGTGACTGTTATCATCTTTTTCGCTACCAGAAGTAGGATTTTTAATAAATATTTAGAATCTTTATCTACGTATCATGCCTTCAGGGACAGTACCCAAGATGTAAAGTGCTGGTTCGTAGGGAAGACTAATACGCATGATCCGTTCAATCTCTTTTTGAACCTTTTTCCAAAAATTTTGTATTTTTGAACATTTATGAGTGAAGTCACCACATGTTCCACATCCCCTCCAACATAGTTCAGATGTTAAATTGTATTTTGACTTAATATGTGGGGTAATAAAACACCGCAGTTTCACTTTTCATTTGAATTCTCTCCAGGTTGGGCTATTTGTTAGTTTATGTCCTTCGCCTGGTTTCTCACCTTTTTATAGTAAAAAAAAAAAAAAAAGAAAAAAAGCTACGTGGCTCATTTAAGGGTCAGTGGTTAAAAGGTTAAAGCATCACTGACCTGTGAAAACCGCATATCTCTAAAAAGTAAAAAGTTTGTCTTATTTAACAGGGATTATAATAAGTTTATTTAACTTAAGAAGTATAATTTCCTCAATTCATGTACAAACATTTCATTTCAGCTCATCTGTAATATGCACAACACATTTGGAGATAGATGGTTTTGGAAAGACAGGAAGGGAAATACAAACTGTTATATGACAAGAAACAAAAGCTGTCGAATAAATGTTGAATAAAATGGACAAAAAAGTTCTTGTTAAATGGAAACACTCAGTATAGTACCTGTGTAAAAGTACTTATACCTGACTGGATAAACTGTGATGTAAATGGTACATAGATTAAATATTAAGCTCATATTAAGTTCCATTTAACCCATAAAGACCCAAACAGAGAATGTAAATGTCGATCCACTAATTCTATCCATACGTGTAAGTAAATGGTGTCAAATACAGTTTGTTATCTTTTCATGGTCATTAAATATGGCCCATTTGGATGCTCACAGGCACTGTAGTTACCATGGAAACACCATCATCTTCTACAACATTGATTCACCAGTAAAACCCATGGAGTTGGATCAAAGACAGTGGCTGGAGACACTTGATTTATATTCAGTTAAACGTATATTTTGTTGAAAAAGTCTCGTTTTCTTCATTTTTCTCTTTTTCTGATATTGTGACGATCAACTTTAATCTGAGCTTTTATAAACATTTACACGACTAGAAAATTAAATATGGGAAAATGCCTAGTTTTCATTGAAAAAGTGCAAAATACAGATGGTAATATTGTAATAAATGGCGATAAATAACTTCAGAAAGGTTAAACAGAGACAAATATTCCTTTGGGCACTACCTTAAAAGTAGCCCTGGGTCTTTATGGGTTAAAGTAACATGTAGGACACAATTGAAAATAAATGAATAAATGAATTAGTCGATAACAGATGGTGTTTTCCTCCAGACTTTCTTATGGCCCTTGGTCGTCAGGAACCTTTTCACCTTACTGTGACTCCATCTCAGCAGGAGCACAACAGGGAGACGCACACACACACACACACACACACAAACACACACACACACACACACACACACACACACACACACACACACACACACAC
>JAQQZY010000017.1:6066348-6078096 GCA_030068375.1 Ostorhinchus rueppellii | reverse complement strand
GTCTCTATCAACTCGTCTCAGGTCAGAGAAGGACATATTTCAGTATGAAAACACGGTGGACTGTTCCTTTAAGTAAAATAAATACGCTAACAATATTACACCTTAGTTTATCATTTATACATGTGCATCACAACTTAGAGATCACAGTGGATCTACAAATACATAAAACATTAAATAACAGGCAAAATATTTTTAAAATTCCACATACTTCTCAAAAGATTTCAGGTTATTTGCATTTTTTAAATTTATTTATTTATTTTAAATAAAAGACTAGTCAGTAAATGTCAACACTTTTGTGCAATTTTACTTTTTTTTTTTCAAACTAAAACAAAAATTAGCAGTTTCCATTCTTTATAGGTTATTATGATAGTATTTGACTGATCTGACCCACTTTAGATTGAATTGACCTGAAATGATTTTAAAATCCTTGATTGTTAATATTTTCAGTGTAATTTTTGCATTTCACAAGGGACCAGATTGAACCCTTTGCCGGGCCAGGTTTGGCCCCCGAGCCACATGTTTGACAACTGCGATTTAAATGGTAAAGAAATAAAAGAACCTAAAAACTATATTTTATTACTGTAATGAGAAGAATTGTAAGCTGTCTATCCCTCGTATTTACAGCATGATTTAGGACAAAATGTTGTTGGGGTCTCAAACTCTAATGTCAACATGCCTGTAAGTTGATAGAACTAAATTATTCTCTTCTCACTTTGGATGGATGGAAATGTTCAGTGTTTTAAGTGGTACACCTGATGGTTAAAACATAAAGTACAAAAGTAAATAAAGATTTAAAGGCCTCTGCTCAGAATCTCTCTATAATACAAGTACCCCTAATTGCCCTATCAAATGTAATCTTTTCACTGACATCATTTTCAAACATTTCTTCCGACTACAATCCTTTTGGGCCAAGTTTGTGAGAAGTAAGGCACACTGCTGTTCTAAAGATCATCACAAATGATTCCCTTGGCAGTGTACAAACTTTATAGAGTAGTATAAGGCAAGCCTGCCCTAATAAAAATACAGGTGCTTTTCTTCCTTTTCCAAAGACTTTTGCAGACTTCTGTTCAATTGCAGTTCAATAGAGATATATCATTTGTTTATTTTTGACTTCTTTGGCTGCAGAGAGGTCAATGCTGGATTATAACTTTCACTCTGAGTCTCTTTGTCTCTGTTTGCGGATGATTTGCCAATCTTTTACAAACATCTAAATGCTTACTCGTACATCTCTCTAGTGAAATGAATGATCCCAGCTTTGAAGCAACTCTCTACAATTTCCACATGAAATAGGAAGACAAGGGTCCACTGGGAGACACTAAATTGAAACTAAGGCTGTGCCTAATGGACCACAGGATATGCCTGCAAAATTTAGACATATCAAAATGGCGAAAAAGTCTGTTAGTGCCCATTCATATAAACTGAATGGCTTGTAATGTTCTCAACTCCTTGGAGGATACTTGCAAGGTTGAGGAAAGACTACAGGAAGAGCAGAATGGTTTTGACATAACTTTATTTTAGTGCACTACAGGTTTTCTCTCCTCCCTGCAGTTTAATGTTGTATTCCACTGGGTCCCGGAAGGAAGCAGCCCAGTAAATCCCTACTGCTCGACTTAAAAAGGAAACGGTATCTGAAGACAGGTGAAAAACTGAAAGATAAATACATCCAGGCCTCTCGCCTGTAGTGTTTCTCTCCAGAGGGTGATCTCCCAGCCACACAATATAACGGAACAGGCATTTGGTTTAAATTTAGGCAGAGAGGAAGCCATTACGATGAAATAACACTTGCTAACTTTTAAAAGCATATTTCATTTTGATTAAAAACTTGCATTATATACTCTGGACAATAGCTGTTTTTTAGATAAGCTCGTCAGGTGGTGGAAGTTTCTGGGGTTTCGGGCCAATTTGCGGCATTTAATTGTGAAAGGGTAACTGAGAACATGCAGTGTAAAACCACACAGGAGACTCACCAGGGGGTGAAATAGGAAGTCTTCACTTAGCTGGGCATAATGAACTGAGCCGATGTGCACCGCTGTAAGGTTTAACATTTTACCTTTTTATTTGGAGGAAGGAGGTTGGGGGTTGAAAGGTAAACAATGAGAGGTTCTGCAGCCGCCTGAGCTGCTCCCAATGCGCTTCAAAGGCCTTTCCATATGTTTTCAAGATTTCAACCCAACTCCAGTCTTACCACTGAAAGAAGTACATTTTTTCCCTCGTTTTACACTAGTGAGAAACATGCACTTGTTTCTCATTAGACCTTAAATTATTGGGAAATGAACATTAATCTGTTGCAAAAAAGGCAAGCATCTGATAATGATACAGCATGTTTTTATCACACCAGCAGAGTTTCTCTCCATATGCTCTGTTTTTGTGTTTCTAAAACAAGTCATGTTGTAGGTTTGTAATCACTATCAGGGTGTGTCTGTTAAGGGGATAAAACACCCACCATCTGCTGTGCTCCAAGTGCTTGTCATGCTAAGATGAATACTAGTGTAGTAGTGTGTAGATGGTATCCAAAACATCACTGAGTGGTTTATGGAGTCATCTACTTAGAATCCAACTGACAGCGTAATAAATAGATAAAAGTCTGGAAATAAACTGTCTCAGACAAGCTCTATTTATCTAAAAGGCAATTTCCAACTAGTATGATCAAACAGCCGTTACACTCTTATGATTTGTAAACGGTTTCTCTGCGTTGTCCGTAAAAGGCTCATTTTAAATCCATAAACAGTGTAAAATATGTGTTGTAGCAACAATTTTGCAACAATGTAAAATACAACTCACAGCTTATTTCTTTTCTATGAAGCAACCGCTGTAGAACAGACCTATGGTAGCTACACAGATGCATTAATAGAATAGTTTCATTGTCATGTCAACTTCAAGCTGAGTTCATTATTCTTTACTTAAAGGTAATCAGTGGGGCTCCCTGGTCCATGAATTGCACGACACAATATTTACATATCTGCTTTAATCATTGCGGTTCATTTATTTTTACCCTATTAAAATAAACATGTTGGAGTATTACCAGCTGGCTAATAGAACGGGTAATAAAAAAACTGCTGAATAAACTCAGAAATCAAGAATTGCTTTAGTATGAGGAATTTCTATCACATACAGCTGACATAAAGCAACTCCACTACATGACAGAAAGCAATCTGGATGTTATATATCAACAGATCACGGCTCAGAGGTCTTGCAGAGCAAACAATATCTAAAATCTTACAAAAGTCCAGAATAACATTATGACAATATATATTTAACATTCTGCTGGACAAAAGCAGACATGCCATAATCTCTGAACAAGATGTAAACCAAATGTGCAGAAAAGCATAAAAAGCACCATGAAACCCAAGTGTTTCAATGTCCAAACATGCCATGACCGCGGGACATCTGTTTTTCCCTCGTTACATTTAGAAGCCAATGGAGAGGTCCACAGTGATGCGTAACCTCAATAAATATCGCAGATCCGCAGAGACTTCCCCCAATTTGTCCACTCGTGATTCATCTGGGAACTAATAGTCGAAGACAATAACCAGAGAGAGAGCAGCCATCTGAAAGACATCAGTAAACATGTGCGTAAATCACACTGACCCAAAGCAATGGTAGGAAAAGACTCTCCGCAAAATCATCTTGTGGTTGGATGAGTACAGGGCTGACAGCAGGCCCATGTTAAGGCTATTCCCAGATTTTTATTTTTTTTTTTACTTTGACTCACTGTGAATTATGAGAGCTTGTCCTTTCAGTGACCTCGTGAGTAATTATGCACTTTTTAAACAAGCAAAAATAAAACTGATCTGAGATGTTAGGACAGGTAGATGTTTCCCAACAGCTGTTATTGGTTGGACGTCACCACCCAAATCCACCTGCCATCCTTGGACTTCTTTGATAATGACTTCAGGGGCCGATTAACCCATAAAGACCCAGAGCTACTTTTGTGTCAGTTCCCAAGTGAATTTTTCTCCATATTTAACCTTTCGTACATGATTTACCACCATTTATTATAATATTATTCTCTGTGTTTTGTGTTTTTTTCCAGTGTAAATCATATATTTTCCTATATTTAATTCATTGATAATGTAGATGTTTATAAAAGCTCAGATTAAAGTTGACAATTATTATATACAAATTTGAGAAAACAAAAGAAAAAGTGCCTTTTATGTCCAATCTATCATTAACTGACTGTTTCCACGTTCACTACAGTCTCTGAACATCCAAATGGGTCATATTTGATGACCATAAAAATATGACAGACTGTATTTTGCAACAATTATTTCAATGTATTAATAGGATTAGCAGTTATTAAAGGACCTCTGGCATGAATGCAGTGATGTTTGAGTCCTTTTTAATCATCCTCTGGGCACCCTAATACAGTATCAACAGAGTTTTTCACTAAATTCTGCCTTGTTGTAGAATTACAGGCTCCACTAGGACGGTCTAGTGTTAGCCTAGCATAAAACGAGCCGATTTCGCTAGCTAGCGTCGATTAGCATTAGCATTACAGCTAGCATTACATCAACCGGGCTGCTATTCTTACAACAACTTGAACAAGACCACAGTATGTTACAACTGAAGGAAATTACTGCGAAAATAGACTTACTTGGACAGGGTTACTTGCTGGTCCAGAGAGAGTTGGTATCGATCCGGGTGTAGGTGTAACATGTCCTGCTAATCCACATCTGTGCTGTCCCAAGTTGCTAAAAAATCGTCAGTAAAAGATTGCCACAAACTACCACACGTTTTGGGAGTTGTTTGGGCACATTCCCTGCATAAATAAACTCCAACCACAAGCTTTCCTGTGGCTCAGATGTTGCAAGAAGAAAAAGGCTTTTGTTTTCCTTTGCTCACTCAGGTACAGAGCAGTTCATGAGCATTTTTTCTGGCTTCCATGTTGTCACCGTTCTCAGTTGTTTGTCGGTTGAAATCAGGGGGAGGGGTCAAAATTATGAGGGTGGAGTTAGCGCTGAGTTAGTGACGTATAAAACCGAAAAGGTGGAGTTAGTGACGTAAAAAACCGATCTGCCAAAACGGCCCATTTGATAGTGCTGTTTGAGCTATGTTGACACACACACACACCCAGGAGCAAGGGAAACACTGGTCAGTTTTTCTTATTATGTTGGGGACCAAGGCAGGCTGGGGGAACTCATATTTATGATCAAAAACCTTAAAAAAAATAAAAAATGGGTTAAATAACAATTTATTAAAACTTTATTACCAGTTTTTCATTTCAGATCATTTTTAGGCATTATTTTGACTATAAATAGTTTTATTTTGTTTATAGAATGGCTTCTCATGTCATCTCACAATACTATATAAACAAATCGTCGCATTTGTGATTTAATTTAAAAAAATAACATTACCCACTTCTGTTTTTTCAACATTTAGTACATGTCAGTAAAGTTTTTCGCAGATGTGCAATGAAAAAGCGACTAATGGCTTTATTTTGACCACCACTTAGATGTTGCATATTGTTAGCTTTAGCATTAGCCACATCAGCTAGCACTGCTCCATCCTCTCAACTATGATTTCATCCACAGTTTTTGCCCATATTTAGTATTTCAGTAAAAAAAAAACCCACTGAAGTGCCTCCATCTTTGTTTTGCTCTATAGTCATATGAGTTTCTGTGAAATTCATAGTTCCTGGACGTGGACGCTGAAACTGTCTTACACAAACATCAAGTGTGTGGTCCTGCACTGTAAGTGAATCATCTGGCGTGTGCATTCCTATAATTGAAATATTAAAATCTGCTTAAGCTCGGTCTGAGGTCTACCGCATTTTTAATTCCGATTAATTGGGAAAATCCTCCGGCGGGAAAGTGACACAGACTGAATGATTTACGACAAAAAGTCCACAGAGACACATTTTTAAAGTCAAATGTGAATTTAAATACGGTGTGATATCGGATCCCAGAGTGCACTGCAGTACTTCACATTTGGCATCAATAACTTCAACTGTCATAACTTTTCCACTCACAGCAGCTCGGCCAGGCCAGAGATATAGAGCACAGGACAATGGGCCAGAGCTAACATTATTGGTATTTAATGAAAAAGCCATTTGATATTAGTGTCCATGCAGTTTAAATAACAGCCTAGTATGAAATAGTTTACAACAATTTATCAGACACCAAATCACTGCTAGGACAGATTGTCAAAACTGAGGAAATACGTTCAAATGTGTCCGCATTTTATCAACTGTCGCAGCAACCAGAGCAGAAATACCGATTTTATTAAGTTGTACCGATACAAACTTAATACTTGCTGCGCATTTTAAAAATCTGCATCAGGATATTTTGCAGGAATGTTTATCGTAAAATATATTTCATGCGTATTTGTGAAATCAGAGTTTATGATTTGCACCGGTGCCAGGTAAATGCGAGTTTATTCTGCCTGTAGTTGGTCCCTCAGCAGCAGACATATTAACACTCAGCTGTAAACACCAATTCATATGAAAAACGTCAGACCCGTATATCAACATTCATCTAATCCATATGCAGTGACAATTTTATTGTCCTCATAAAATGCTCGCAACTGCCCTTAAGCACATTGTATTTTCAGCAGGCGTTTTAAAAAGGCTTAAATTACACTCAAGCAGCATCAAGATGAATGGATTGGCAGCACTAATGTGAGTTCATTTTTTTTCTTTTTCGAGACAGGGAATTTTCCTCTGCGCAGCCGTGCCAAGAGCAGGAGGGGAAAATCAACTCCATTCAACTATTTGTCAACTCCCTTTAGAAACATTTAATAGTAATAAAATTTATGGCTCCAGTTTCCAAAGGATACTGCCAGTGAAGTTCATCTTTACAAAAACTGGTTGTAAAAGCTACCATTGTTTTAGATTGATTTATGATCCGGGCTTCTGCAGAGAATTTGGAATGTAAATATTAAACCGCGTACGTAGAGAGTGAATATAATGTATGTATGCGTTTATTCATCTATTCATCTATCTGCTGCTCTGCCTGTCTATTCAGTCAATTCCATACTATCCATAAGGAATAGAGGTGGGGGAAAATGTGCTCTGCTGTCTGTAGGATGAGCAATGACAGTAACAGACAACTTATAAGAATCCACTGAAGCAGCACTTTCAAAATTGAGTTGCCATATGGACGCGGGGCTTAAATACTGCCTCGAGACAGGTCACAGCATGAAATCATATGTCATGTCAGTCAGATACAATGAATTGCTTTTAAAACTTTGATAAAATCTGTGTGCGCTGGGTTAAAGTAGGACGAGCAGAACAATTGACCGATCAGTATTTGGGGATTTGAAGACAAATTTGTGCCATTTCATCACTCGGGCTCTGTGTGATTTCCTCATTCTCTCCGTTTCAATTGCTTTTCAGGCTCTTTCCTCAACGATTCCATTACTGTATAATTCATGAAATATTATAAAATATGTTAGTCATACATGGATCACAGTTCAAAGTGTAAACCTTTTATTGGACATTGTAGTATTGCCTATAATAAGGTCATTAAAACGTGGCATGGTGGATTGTGAACCCGACAGTATGGGGGGGGGGAATCATGGTCAGAGTGAGTTATGGACCATCGAGGAGCAGTAAAAGCAAATGATGAATTAGTATGTACTTTTAGTTTTTTTTCCCCTTTTCCTTTTTCATCCTGACACAGGGAAGGAAATGCTCTTTGTTTTCTTAAGGATGTGCAATTTTCTTCTCTTCATCCCTTTCGAATCCTCCTGCCGAATCCTCAAGCCATCAAATCGAGGATTTAAAGGCCTTCTGGCGGCAGTAATGGCTCCCTGCAGAAGCTTCCTCATGATACTGAGTGGCGACTCAGTAGGGTCAGGGAGGAAAACTAATTTGCAGAGAGAAGAGAGGATATTCCAAAAACCCTGGCAAAACCTCCATAATTTATTTTCATATGGAGCATCAATCAAGGCTCTTGCTCTCTTTGCTATAATTATTGGGAAATGTTATAAATTTTCAGCATATTCTGCATCATGTGATGAAAACACTGAAGGGAACAGGAGAGAGTGACTCATGTAAGAAGAAAAGGTCCTTGTCCGGAGAAGATGAAACATGGATTTCTCTGTTAATTCAGTACAAACGTGTATGAGAATAAAACACATTTAATGCTACTTTCCTCTTTTTGAAGTTTGCAATTATAATCAAAGTAAATGATTTGTAGACTTTTTTTTTTTTTACTGTCATGATTGTAAATATTGCAAATGATTTTCACTCGAGCCTAATTTAACCCTTTCATGCATAGTGGTCACTACAGTGGACAGTTATTCTACTGCTGCTCTATTGTATATTCATATTCACACTGTGTATATTCATACACAGTGGACACTTATGCACCATCCCATAATATACTGACATTCATACCATTACTGTAACTTTGCTGGTCTTGATAAACCTGATCTGCACTAACATGTTGAATAATAATAATAATAATAATAATAATAATAATAATAATAATAATAATAATAATAATAATAATGATGATGCATTTTATTTATAATGCACTTTACATTTTTAGCTAAAAACCTCAAAGTGCTCCAAGCAGGGTACAATAAATAAGATTAAAAGGGAAGTTTAACAAAAAAGAAAGCAGGAAAGACAGGTAAAAACATTTACAAAAAAACTTTGACTGAGTGTAAATCAATTGCTAATTGTTGTTACACTGTAATGAACAGTTTTCTTAAGCCAAAACGTATCTTTTTTTTTGCACATTATCACCATAATAACCAGTATTAGAGTATGTAAAAATGTGAGAAAACATCAGATTAGCTATATAAAAAAAAAAAAAAAGTATGTCACAATTTTCACACAGTATATCACTTACTGATATTGTGTTTTAATTCTATGTTTCTTTGCTTGAAAAATTAAACGCATTGTGTCCAGATGAGTGGACATTTTTGTAACTCCATGAAAAAAATTCCGTGAAAAAATGTTCAGTCGCATTTTTTGTTCATGCCCAAAGAGAAACTTAGTCTAGATTTTTATCCTGTATTTATCAGTATCTTTTTATCTGTATTTAATTCATCGATAGATTTTCACAATAGCTCAGAGTAAAGTTGGTGAATCAGTGTTGTAGAAGATGATGGCGTTTCCATGGTAACTACAGAGTCCCTATCTGATATCTGATGATCGTGAAAAGATGACAAACTATATTTTACATTAATTATTTACATGTATTGATACGATTAGTGGGTCAACAGGTATTAAACATTTTACATCTTTCGAGGATGGTGGATTAAGGAATATTGTTATTGACTTTAAATGCATTTTCAAATGTTGGTGGTATTTTATACATATGTTATTATTTTAGTGTTTTATGAATGGTTTTATAATTGACTTTTATTATGTTTTATGTATATTTTAGTGTGTATGTATGGCTGTGATTTCTATTTTGTGTATTTTCTGTTGCTGCTGTTGAAAAAGAGATTTTTTAAAAATCTTATCGTTCTTTTTTTGTTTGTTAAATAAAGGTTATAATAAAGATAATAATATACATTTGTGTAAAAGTCTGCATCAGTGACCTACACAAAAGTTTTATGATATTTTGCAAATTTAGTGGATTTTCTTTTACTTTGGGAGGATATTATAACAGATTGTATTGCTATTGACTTGTTATTTTATGCTATTGTTAAAATACTTATGCAGAACTAGTCAATTTTTTACTGGTAAATCAATATTGTCAAAGATGACAGTGTTTCCATGGTAACTACAGCGCCTCTGAACGTCCGCATGGGTCATATCTGATGACCATAAAAGGATGACAAGCTGTATTTCACACTAATTATTTAAACATATTGATAGGATTAATGGATCAACAGGTATTAAACAGTTTGGATCAGGGGTGTCAAACTTATTTCAGTTCAGGGGCCACATTCAACTAAATTTGATCTGAGGTGGGCTGAACCAGTAAAATAACACAGTAATATATAAATAATGTCAACCCCAAACTTTTCTCTATAATTTAGAGTGAAAAAAGTAAAATAAAACAATGATTTTTTTTTTTTACATCTACAAACTATCCTTTCAAACAATGTGAATAACATGAAAAAACTGAAAATAAATGTAATTTTAACAGTATTATGCTTCAGTTTATCATTTCCACATGTTCATTAGAACTTAGACACAGTGAATCTACAAAACATTTAGTAACAGGAAAAATATTGTTAAATTACACTTACTTTTATTAAGACATTTCAGGTTCTTCATATTTGCTCAGATTATTTACATTTTTTGTGAAATTATACTTAGTTTTAGTGTCAATACATGAAAATATTGACATCTACAAAGAGAAAAATGTGGAGTTGTGAGTATTTATAGGTTATTATGATAGTATTTTACTGATCTGACTCATTTGAGATTGAATTGGTCTGAATGTGGAACTTGAACTAAAATGATTCTTAATAGCTCAATATCTACTTTTGCATTTCACAAACTCATCCCAGTGGCCGGACTGGACCCTTTGGCGGGCTGGATTTGGCCCCCGGGCCGCACGTTTGACACCTGTGGTTTAGATCATAGACGGTTTTGGTTAAATGTGGATCTTTGGGTATTTATGGGTTAAGAAACAGAACTCAGGCATTAGAAGAACCAAAGATGAAAAGGAAAAAAGAAGGGGAAAATATTATTATTCCATGAAAACTGCCAAATATAGGACAAAAGTTAGAATAATACTCATGTACACGTAAACATATGTCAGTGATAGCATGTGTAACAGATCCATCCATGAGTTAAATCTTAGCTCTGCTGGATAGAGTGAGCAGCAGCAGCCGCATCCACATCCTCACAGAGCACACGTGTTCACATGTGTAGATTACATTATGTTCTGGGTCCTACCACAGAAACCTGCGCAATTTATGGGGAAATAAATCTATCCCCTTCCTGACATTTAAATCCCAACTCTAAAGGGTGGCACAAAGAAAAGCTCTCATTTAAAAAAAAAAAAAAAAAAGGTGGAAGAAAAAGAGTCGTCGGCCCGTCTTAAATCACACAAACGGCCGCCTTTTCGGACTTCGTCTGGACGTGTTGCAGTTCCTATCGAGCACCGAATCTAAGGCTGCACGGGACAGTGTATTAGCATCAACATTAAAGCATGCATCTGTCATATCCCCAGTGAATGAAGGGGTTATTTGTGAGCCAAGATGAGATGCTGATGGTGCTCAGCTGACAGGTGGCTGAAGTGATGATGGAGCTGTGGAACCCATATGCAAAACACTCAACGTCACCACACTGTACCAGTTCATCTATAAGGAAAGGAATATTTAAGCAATGTCCGGGTGTGTGTTTGTGTGTGCGTACGTGTGTGTGTGTGCGTGTGTGTGTGGGTGGGTGGCTCCTACTACAAATCACAGACACAGTTTACATTAAACACTGAATATACATTACATACATTGCTGCTGACCATTTTCCCCAAAAATGCCAAGGGTTCAATTTCAGATTCCATTTTTTCTCCGACTTTCCACACACCCACTGGTCTAAGTACTTATAGCAAAGTATAGAAAATACACTTGGAGAAACTTCCGTCTTCTGTCCTTATTTATTTTATTTTATTTTATTTTTATTAATGTATTTTCAACTAGAAAAGCACTCGGAGAGCGCAGCCCTCCCCCAAGGTAGTGTTTGTATTTTTATATTATTTTTTTTTAAGGTAGTGTTTGTATTTTTTTTTAAGGTAGTGTTTGTATTTTTTAAGGTAGTGTTTGTATTTTTTTTTAAGGTAGTGTTTGTATTTTTTAAGGTAGTGTTTGTACTTTTTTTAAGGTAGTGTTTGTATTTTT
>JAQQZY010000017.1:5976009-5988056 GCA_030068375.1 Ostorhinchus rueppellii | reverse complement strand
GTACATAAACCAGTATATATGTGCACTAACACTTTATCATATACCTTGAAAACATCAGCAAACCAGCACTTTTGTCAATTGTTCCCCAATGAAATGTATTAAAATACTTAACATTTAGCACATTTAATCTCTGAAGCAGATAATTTCTAAAAAAAATAAAAATAAAAATTGTAGAACAGTGTTGCATAGCTATTGCTTTTGATGGTCTAATAATTTTTTCCGTGACTGTATAAGAGCAGATCTGGTGGTTATTGTGGAACATCAGCCTCTGAGAGCAGAGGCATGGAGCTATGAACAGCTCTATAAATGGAGTAGCTGTTGATCGTATCTGTGTCTGGATACATTAAATATACCCATCCGGGTCGTCGCTGCTATCTGGAGCCAGTTAATGTATACAAACTATAAATTCCCCCCTCTTCCCTCTCGCTTTCTGCCAGCACTCGTGGAGAAATCGGAGTTACATTAATGTGCGTCTCCAAGGCCTGAAGATGTGCACATTTATTATCGTCTTATTCACTAGACTGAAGGATTTCACATGTAACTCAATATAGCAGCAACGGTTTGGCAAATATTAACATTTCACACTGTTATATATTTTATTTTTAATTTTCAGAATTAAAAATCCTTCAAATATAACCACACAAAGTAAAACCTACACTGTAAAAAGTCAAACATTGAATCAACTTAAACATTTTTCTCAACATGTATGTATGTATGTATGTATGTATGTATGTATATATATATAAAATAGAGTGAACCAAATTAAATTACATTAAATTATATTTAATTTGGTTCACTCAACTAATTTTTTTTTTTTTTTTGGTGACCTGTAGAAGACAATTTTTAAGTTGATTCAATGTTTTACTTTTTACAGTGTATTTTGCTGGACAGTAAAGCCTTATATACACATATTACATATGCAAATGAATTATCTGTTGCAATAAATGTATAGAAACAGCACGTTGCAAATCACATTGTAAGTTTTTTTTTTTTTTACAGGAAATAATATTGCTGCAGATTGACGTGCTTATGCATTTTTAGAGTCTTGTTCTTATTTAAATGCAAAGAAAATAAAATTAACCTTGAAAATTAAAACAGAAAAGGAACCTGACTAATAATAATAATAATAATAATAATAATAATAATAATAATAATAATAATAGAGGCGAATTTTTTAAAAGTAAGAAACATTTTATTTACAATATTCTCAGTGCAAATTATTATTAACAAAATAGCACAAATATATCCTGACAAAAAAAATATATGAACACTGCGTGATGTTCTGAGATTTCATAACGTGAAACGAGTGGTTCATAACCTAATAATAAAATTCACAACCGCATTTTTCCTTCAGAGGAGGAAAACTACATGCACACAGAAGCTTTTGACAGAAAAACGACAATAAGGAGACACTGGAAGTGGCGTGGGCGCGTGGATTTGTCTGGTCATTTTTTTTTCTTTTCTTTTTTTTTTTAATCATTTCAGCCGCAGGGGAATAAGGAGAATAATTCAGTATCTCTTATATCTGGGCTTTAACGCATAAATAACAGACCGTGTTATAATATTATGGGATGTTAGGCTGACGCTAGTATTTCTCCACTTGTTCCCAGGAATGGAACCGGATCAGGCCTGGCCCCTGGTTCACCACTCCACGCGCATTTTGAACATCACTGTCGTTCCTCTGTCAAAGTGATCAAGACTCGAAGGTTCAGAGTTATTGTTCGTGATCTGGAGCCACGCGTGGGGCCCTCATATCGGCACCTGAGAGGCCCCTGTGTCCGTGACCGTGGCCGCCGGGTCCACGCTGCCGGCCGGGCCCGTCCCACTCATGATCACGCTGGTCTTGTTGTGCTCAGAAATGTCCAAATGTACTGAGTCTTCTTCCTCCGGGGCTTCGTCGGATTCGCACTCGCTCCTGCCTTCGCTCTCGCACTCGGATTCCACGGGCTCTTTGGACTCCCGGGCCTCGGACACGGTCTTATCCGACTGGTCCTTCTCCTTGTCCTTCTGGGCCTGGGCCTCTTTGGAGTGTCTCCACTTCATGCGTCTGTTCTGGAACCAAACCTTCACCTGCGGATGCGTAAAACAGCCGTGCGTCAGAACAGAAAACACCTGCAATTCCTTCATTTTAATATTTCCTTCAAATTATTAAATAAATAGGAAACGCCTGATAGAATTTTTAAAAGAAATTTCACAGCATTTATGTAAAAAAAGAATAAAAAAAAAAAAAAAAAAAAATCCATTTGTATTATGTTTTTGCACCGAGACACATTTTAAATCAAACCAATGCGCCATAACTTATTGAGGCCTATCCGTAAAAGCAATAAAAGCAAATAAAATAGAACTTTCCGTCATTTTCCACATCATTTAACTCTGTAATTACACTAATACGAGGCGCTGAGGTTAACAATGGAGTGCAGCCTGCAGAGTGATGCACAGTAAACTAGGCCTGCGCAAGATTTAGACAGATTTGGCAGCCAATCAGACGCCTCTGAGCCAATCAGATCGAACCATATGTCAGTCAAATTCAGCAAAAACACCACCCAGGAGCCGGTGTGTTATTATTTTGCCCCGAGTATTGTTCATTATTGCATTTTCTATGATGAATGGAGCATGAAGCATTCTAATAATTGTAATAAAAATCATAAAATGAGGTCTGACTGTATGGAAACGCATATTTAATTTCAGATTACAGGTCATTTGGTTTGTATTATGGAGGCAGAAATGTAGAATGGATATTTTAAAGATAGCACAGGATTTAGGCCTTTATTTGAATACATAAATATACTGAAATGTTATAATATAACACACCTCTGTGGCTGATTTGGATCAATAGGCGCATAGGATTGATCTAAAACAATAAAGGCCTGATCAGCTTTGAACCTGCATTAGTGATTTTTTACAGTGTTTCAGTTCTTACCTGAGCATCTGTCAGGCCCAGCATCGCAGCCAGCTGTTTTCTGTCCGGTTTGGTGACATACTTCTGTATCTCAAACCTCTTTTCAAGTCCTTTTCTCTGCAGATTAGAAAACACTGCCCTGGACCAGGACCTTTTCCTTTTGTACGTTTGTGGCATGGTGTCTTTAGTGAGGACAGCATAAGGACCTGCGTACAGACAAGAAGACAGATGATTACAAATAAGAATAATAATAAGAAGAATAGTATCAGGACAGGAAAGGGGGATCAGAGGAAGGTGGACAGGGTCTGGTATTGGGCCTATATGTGGTGTCTACCTGGGAAGGTGTCCTGAAACTGATGCTGGCCTGTTTGTCTGCTGCTGCTGCTGCTGCCTAGTGAACTCATCATGGAGGATGCGTCGCTCATCCCGGGGTCTATGGAGGAGAAGTACTGGCTGGCCGGAGGAGGAACGGGGACGTGGATCCCTGACTGACGGTTCGAGCTAACGATGGATGTGAGATCTGTTACAGAGCCAGAGATGGGCGCAGTCAGTGAAGCACACACATGCACGTAGACGATCAGTGACTTGTTTTTCTTTTTTGGCTTATGGGGAAATTATGTAACGCTTCTGGGTTCAGGGGTCATTCCTGAAATGCGGTTGAGCTACTGTTAGCTGATCCTGACCTCTGATCCCCCATGTGGAATATGAGGATTCCCCTACAGGGCTCCTTCAAGGGCAGCTACTCTGTAAACAGATCTGTGAACCGCTCCAGGATGTGCAGAGCTACTAGTATGTTCCTTTCATCTTGTAAAGTTTGGACTGGATTTGGCTTGTGGCTCCATATTAAATCACCTTCTAAACTTTAAGTGCATCGATGACATTTATTGTAAGTCCTGTTTTTAAAAAATAAGGATGATCTTTTAATAAAACACATGCGCTCACCTCTTAACGACGACTTTTCCTTGCATTTTGGATCAAAATCCGTCGACAATATCCGATCAATTCCGAATTTGAGGTCTTTGCTTGAAGGCGGGGGAGCTTGTTGGGAGTTAAATGTAGTTCTGGAGACTGAGGTGAGCTGTAGTCCGTGTCTGTGGTACGGAGACGCCGGACTCACCCTCGCTCCAAACACTGACGGGTCCGGCGCAACAGGAGACGGGCGCAGCGGAGGCGTGCCGGAGCGGCCCTGCGCGCGGTGGTGATGTCCCATATGCACCATAAGAGCCGAAGATCCCGGTATGTTCTCCGCATCCCCGGCTTGTAAAATGTCTGCGATGCAAAAGGAGGGTTTCTTCATCGTATCCACCGCGAAACCCCCTGCGCAGTACGCAGACCAGAGGCTAAAATTTGATGCGTAAAACGGGTTGAGTCCGGCCGTGTACATCCCGGAGCCACTAATGTGCGTTATTGTTTCTCAGAAGAGCATATAAACGGACAGGCATGTAAAAAGGCAAGGATAGCGTTTAAGGGGGGAAGATGACCGTCCTCTTTGTGTAAGTGCCAAAATCGCTCTCCCAACTCTGAAATCCTAACCCAGCAGTTCCACTCTGAAGTTCCTTCTCTGACACTGATTGGTCGATTTCTAAGCCAATGAGTGTTTTGCTGTTGGTCACATCACGCCCTCGCAAATGAGGATGTGTGCGTGTGTGTATAACCCCCCCCCCCCCTAAACACACACACACACACACACACGTTTAAGCACAGACACGCACGCATGACCGGGACACTTCGGAGCAATTTTGATCCCTAGATGATGGATTGATCACTTAAAGAGAACCCCCTCCCTCTCCCATATCACCACAAAATGTACCCGTGCCTTCTCAAGTTCATTTAGATGTTTTTTTTTTATCCTGCAGTGGAAGTTAAACATGTAGTCCTTAATATTTAATCAGTTTTACGCATCAGTGCAAAAATAAAATAAAAAAGAAAACAGTAAAATAAAAAAAAACCAAAACCAGAATGGCACAAAAACAACAAACATATTCATATTAAACAATTTACTGCGCAAAAATCGCCGTGCAATCAGTGCGTCTATGAGCTCCAACTCATCCTGTTTTTGATGGGCTGTGATTCGTGTTAAATGAGCGGATACGCCTGCTAGATTTGTCCCAAAAATAGAACCTGTTTTAGTATTTTAGGATACAGCAGAAATCCTTATTTCTTCCGGAGCAGAGGGGGGGAAACTTTATAATGACTGTTAGAACTTCCTTTTTTCAATATTTGTGCAACTTTATCTCGACCTGCAAGTTGCACGGTGACGCAAATCCGTCCCCATGCTCATAATAAACAGAGGAAATCTATTCCCCTCTAAAACGAAAACACAATTAACTTCAGAGGCGATACTTCATCCGCAAGGCCCCGTAAGATTCACACGTTGGGCCTTGGCCAATGTTTTTTTTTCTTTTTTTTAATAATCAAAGAATAAAATAATAAAAGGTAATATCCGCGAATTTTAATTGATCTGACATTTTTTGACGTGTAGTAAGAATTTGAGTTCCGTGCGTAACTGCGCAACTTTCGATACTTCCAATGAACTCCTCCACCTCTCGCTTTCTCCCCTCTCCAACTGTGCAGGTGTGTGCATGCGTATTGTCATGTTTGGGTCTTAACCTCCCCACCCCACTCCCTTCACCCCCCCACCCCCGCCCCCCGCCCCCCACTCCTTCTAAACTCTGCGATCCCATGTTTCTTCTCGCATGTGTTGAAACAATAGCTTCTAAAGCGCGCATTCATTTAGACCTGATTCATGCAGGCGGAAGGGCCGATGACCCTGGCTGCCTCCTATCATGGTGTTTTCGAGTGACACTTTTCCGGGTTAAAATTAGAAATGAGATATAACGTTTGCCCTCCATCATGCAGTCAAAACAATCCAGGGAAGAGGATGTAGCAGACACAGCACGCCTCAAGTTATTTCAGGTGCTGATGAGCTTTTTTCAGTGGGAAGCATAAAAAAAAAAAAAAGCCAGGCCTTTATAGACAGACTGAGTCAGTAAAGGCCTGCTTCGTATATGTATTATTTACTTTCTCTCTTGGGAGACGACGGAAGGATGTATAAAAATAAACAGCATGAATCAATAAACATTTCATCATTCATTCATTAATAAAACACACCAACTGGAGAAAATGCATTTTACATCATCTATTTTTCATTCAGGTTGTGATAAAATCCTGGTCGTGCATTGAGATGATATGGTATAAACAAAAACTAGTGTCTCATAAAGAGTGAAGATGAATTTAGACACAAGGTGAAGCTCTTTGTAGATGAGGAGCATTATGGGTAATAATGACGCTTCAGATGAGAACAGGACAGGAAATGGAATTAAAATCAGGCTTATTTTTTTATTTTACAGAGCTGTTTACAAGGATATGAAGGATGCAAGTTTGGGTAAAATGTTGATTTCTTCTGGCTTTATGATTATTATAAACATGTTTTATGAAGTTTGCAATAATACACTGCATTTGCAAGGTTTGTAGCAGAATATGTAATTATTATTATTATTATTATTATTATTATTCTTTAATTTCATAACAGCTTCTTAATTTGTAATTTTAATTGTTTACTTAAACATTGGTCAAATGCCTCATATTGGATAAATGCAAAAGATGTTCTACCTCTTCCTTCTGCTCTTTGGATATGAATATTCATTTATTTTTAAATTTGTTGTATATTTTTCATCTTCATTCAATTTTTTAATTTGCATGTTACAAAAAAAATCTAGGTTGGAAATGAAAACATTCATTTCAAGTATGATCTACGCAGACTCTCATACATATTACAGTTTTACTTGGATAGACACAACATCGTTTTAAAATGTATTTAAAGTCATTTCAATATTTTCCTGATGTAAAAATTCAAAGATGAAAAAAAAGAAGCTTTGTTTAAAAGGAAAACAGACACGTCACATGTAACTATGTGGTGAATGATTTCATTTATTAGATATTTTGACATGAGATGAATGTTTATTTAAGAAAAAGCAAAAAAAATTGATTTGTTAATGCAATAACATCAAATATTAAGTGTTTGCAGAGAATAGTAGAATACAAGCAGTTGTATATCTGTTTGTAGATTTCTTTATTTTTAGTGCTAGTTTACCTTTGTCTTTCCTTATATTTTGTTTAAATCCCACTTATTTCCAGTATTCACTACAACAGCCTTTGAATGCATTAAAACTGCAGCATTGGCTATTTTTTTTAACACCTCAAAGAATAAAGTAGATTTAGGAAGTTCAGGTATTCTGGTGAAAAAAAAAAAAAAGTACATATTTGATCCACAAATCACCTGTAAAAGCTGAAATACTCCATTTTCTGCCAGAGCACTGCTGGATACCATTATTCACCTTCATTTCCCTTTTCCAAACTTTTCCTCTGTGGAGCTGTATAAGTGACTGCAGGTGGGATTTCTGCCAGTGCCAGCGATTCCTGCGTCTGGATAAAGTGGATTTGAGGCTTGAATCTGTCTTAAAAAACAGAAAATTCACAGCCAATATCAACCCCAGTAAAGGTGTAGTTAGAAACATAATGTAGCCACAGCTTTTTGATCGTATAAATCAATGTGTTTGACTATTTTCCTGATTTAACCCTTTAACCTCTGAATGCCTGATTTATTTTAAATATTCATAAAAATTCACCCATTTGCTCAATAGGAAAAATTTCAAACTGTGCTGATAGAATAGACCGTGTCTTCTCCATAGACATCTGAGCATGCTCAGTACAGCCCCTGCCACCTGTGTAATGAGGGACAAAACACAGAGTTTGAACTTTTTATTTTATTTTTTACATTCTTTTCCTTGTGTGTGTGTGTTTTTTTGCTTTTGTTTTTTTACTGTAGGTTGCGGTGTTGTGATTTTCCTTAACTTTTATATGAGTTTATTCCAAGTTTTAACTGTATAACTGTTTTTTGGAGTTCAACCTGGTGTAAAAAAAAAAAGAAAAAAAAAAAAAGCAGCTACGGTGAAAAAAAAAAGAGGCCCAAGACAAAAACTACCAGGCCAAAATTCAAATACTTGTTATTTTTCAGTGTGTTCTACTTCACGGTTCATGTTCAACATCCGATACTGTAACACATTTCTATAATTTGTACAGTAAACGATTACAGTAGCTTCTTGTTCTAACAATTTACAAGGTATAACTGTATATTGGAATACATTGTGGGTAAAAAATATTTACAGATGTGGGGTTCGCTCCCCTGTGTCTGCCTTCATGTCCTCTTTTGCGTCTTCTAATACTAACACTGTGTAATTGTATCATTTATAGTCTGAGCCAAGTGAAAACACAACCATCCTGTAATTTTACGATATAATACTATGAACAAATACTTGAAGTTAATTAATAAAGTCTAAATAAGACATTATTAGCCCACAAAATTAAAATATGATTCAAGTAGTAACTTTATGCAATATAATTTGACTGTGTAGACATCTATTTTAACTTGGCGTATAATGTAGACATGTCAAAACCAGCATTTTAGTCAGAATAATGTTTCTTTATTTGTGTGAGTGACTATTTCACACTATTTTATTTATTTTAGTCGTGTTTCATATGGAATATATGGGGTGTGGGACTCAGAATGCACAGTTGTTGCAAATGTTAGCTAGCAAAATACTGGTTAAGTTTTTTTGTCATTTAAGTTTCTATTAATTTTATATTTTCAGCCCTTTACAAAAAGGAAAACAGCAAACAAAACAACCTACAACTTAAAAAGGCAGCCACAAAATAGGCTAAGTTAAGCTAATGCTAGCTGCGTGCATTAGCCAAGTTCAGAAATACTCCCATAGATCAGGCTCTGTTAGCGCCGTTAGCATGGCTACAGTCAAACAGGAGCAGTTAAAAGAAAAAAAAAACCAAACTAAAATACAATCAATGGTTATTTGTAATATTAAACAACAATACACTGCTGTGATTTATATACAGCAAAAGTCTGTAAAAAGTATCCAGTAATATCCTGTCATTGTTTTTACAGTAATTAGCAAAGAATTTTACTGCACTTTATTGGTATTGGTAACTTTTTTTTTTTTAAATATCTATATATATTTACTGTAAATTCTACAGGAAATTAGTTTCAGTGTAAATCTCTTACTGATGTACGTTCTGAGTGCCTTATTTAGTAAAAACCTGTCAAACTTCAATTCTTGTCATTTTCTGTTCTTCCACCTGTTTTCACCCGAAAAACACAGTAAAACAAAACCACTGTAGAAAAGGAACACAAACACATACTCACAGCAGCGCGTTTACCTGGAATAATGTCCCAGGGGTCAAAGGGTTAATGAACTGTAAATCCTAGTAACGCATATTTCTAAATATTTGTGATTAGCTACAGATATGGTGTCCTTTTCTATTCAGGGCTCTGTGTAACTGTCTAAAAATGCATTTATTTACAACAGCAGCTGATTAGTTGACTTATCACTGCTGTAACTGTGGCCTCCATAAACTCCGCAGTAAAACCAATCAGAGCTTAAACAAACACGAAAATGAAATGTCAAAGCATTAATGAGTCACATCAACACAGTGGATGAAAACAAAGCGGCGTTGCTGTGCTCTGTTGACTTTAGTGACGCAGCCTATTGTTGTTGCCTGATTGCCTGTTGTGTGTTTTTCAGTGTGTCTTATCAGAGCCGGAGGAAAACTCAATGAGCCCCTCCGACTGTAGCCCTGCTGGATCACAGGCAGGACAGAATTAAATGATTTCCATTATTACACCGAGAATTATTGCTCCCCTCTGTAGGACTCGACTCTCAAGCCAAGATTACTATTTCTGGCAATGTTTGCCTCAGGAAGGAACCTTCGCAGATTTAGTGGGACCTGGGCCATTGTACACAGCCTTCTGTATGGCACGCTGCCATCATTTCCACAGAGACGGAGGAAAAAAAAAAAGAAGCAAGGGATGTGTCCGAAGTCATTTAAAAACAGGACTGAACCGTTTATGTGACCCTGAACGTGTCCAGTATCACTGCACGGCCTCATCGCTCTGAGAAAACAGCAGGGTCTGTTTTTATCAGAGGTGCATTCAGAGGCTTTCGGAAATGGATCTGTGATCTGCAAAATATACTTCAACTATGAAAAGTACAAGTAGAGACTGTGCAGCTAAATTATTCTAATATATCTGATTCAGTTTGCAGCTGCGTGTTGGTTTTTCCTGCATTTGAATTAACCCTTTGATGCATGAATTATGAAAAGCTTAGTCATGTTTTTTTGTCCGTAGTGTGTTTATTCCTCTTTAGGCATGAAAAAAATAACATGATTGATACTTTTTGCATGAAACTATTTTTTATGGATTTACAAAAATGTCCACTCATTTGTACAGCATGTGTTTAATTTTTGAAATAATATCATAAAGTGATCTACTTGAATATTTTAATGCAGCTAGTCTGATGTTTTCTCTCATTTACTACTATCATACTAGTTATGACTCACTTCATGGAGATAATATGCAAAAAAAAAAAAACCCAAACAAACCCTGTTAATTAATTACAGTCTAAGAACAACTAGCACTTGATTTACACTCAAACATGTTACTGTAGATCAGGTTAATCTAGAACAGCAAAGTTACACTAATGGGATGAATTACAGTGTATTATGGGATGGTGCATGAGCGTCCACTGTGTTGGCTGATATGGAACTAAAACAAAAAAAAAAACATGAATATAGAAGAAAACAGCTGTAGAATAGATGTCCACCGTGGTGACCACTATGCGTCAAAGGGTTAATTCATACGGTTGATCATTTCATTCATTTATTTGTTTAGTTCAAGCATTTACCAAATACACACAAGTTCAAAATTCCCAAAACATTCATTTAAACGTGAAAGGAAGTGGGAAGAAAAACGTATTTAATCCCGCCCCTGTTCTCATCATCAAATAATTTAACATAATAACTTTTAAAATACTCCTGTCCTTAGATTTCAAGCCAGAACACTGTACAAAATAGGCCTTTACCAAAGTAGAATAAACTAATTCGACGGTATTTACATTATATAACAATAATGTGTGTGAAAAATAGAAACAAAATACATTCATGGGGTATAGTTGAACCAATAAAGTGGCAGTTCCCAAATGAACGTTTCTCTATTTAACCTTTTTTAAGCGATTTATCACTATTTATTTTAACATTATCCTCTTTATTTTGCATTTTTTCCTCTGTAAATCATGTATTTTCCGATATTTAATTCACAGACCATGTAGATGTTCCTTAAAACTCAGAGTAAATTCAAAGGTTCTTATATCAAAACAGCGAAAACTAAAGAAAAAAGGACTTTTTCAGCAAAGATATCAATAACTGAACATAAAAAAACGCATCTCCATCCACTGTCATTGATCCAACTCTGTGGATTTTACTGGTGAATCAGTGCTGCAGAAGACAAACTGTATTTGGCACTAATTATTGACATGTATTGATAGGATTAGTGGATCAACAGGTTATTAAACATTTTAGATCAGTCGATGGTTTTAGTCAATAGTGGGTTTTTTGGGGGGTTTTATGGGTTAATGTGCAGGAATGCATCATATAATATAAATCATTGTGTGTTTGCAGCGTTACTGGTCTGTGAGAACCACATATCTAAAAACTTTTCACATGCTCAGAAATGTTTTTTTTTTTTTTCTTTAGAGACATGTGGGACAATGTATTTTCTGTTTTCTAATGTTCTCAAAGGAAAACGGAATACTTTAACATCACTGTGAATACATGTAGAGATACGTGGTTTTCAGTGGACAGTAAGCGGGTGAAACATTACAAACTGAAAAGTAGACAAAGACAAATGTACAGTAAAAAGTACAGAATTTATCTCTGAGATTTAAGACAGAAGAGGTGTAAAATCTACAAAATGGGAAAAAAACAAGAAACTCTACAATGTTACAGTTTATCAGTCAGAGAAAATGCCATACATCAGCACCGTCGTTTATAAAACTGCTCATGACATTCAGATTAATTATGCAAAACACAGAAAAACACATGATGGGCCCTGTCATTATGAAAATCCAAATATTTCCAAAAAAATGAATAATTTCAACTGTATAATTGTATAATTTCTAAGCTTAAACCTTTCATTTGTGTGTCACATGCTGATTATTCCCATGATTATTATTATTATTATTATTATTATTATTATTATTATTATTATTATTATTATTATTATCATTATCATTATCATTAT
>JAQQZY010000017.1:5887465-5900337 GCA_030068375.1 Ostorhinchus rueppellii | reverse complement strand
TAATAACTGGAATTGTACAACTTCATCCAAAATAGTCATTTGCTGCTGCATTTCCCTTTGCATTTTTGGAAAACATTCAACTGGAAAATGTATGGATAGTAACAATAGTTCTATTTTAGCATTAAAGATATGGTTTTGATTTAAAAAAAAAAAAAAAGATCTGTCATATACTGGTGGATTAACCCTTATAGAAACATAAAAATATATTTAGGTAAACAGAAATACTGTTAAATTATGACAGCAGTGGAAAACACCTTCTACTGGGTGGAGCTGGAAGAACACATTTGTTAAACACTGTATGTGGTATTCAGTTGCTGCAACTTTACCAGTAAATCCTACACACTGCACTTTCATATACAGTGTACAGTATGGTTTATAATTTAGAAACCAATGTCAGCTACTTCGCAGAACCATAAAAGCAAATGAAGAGAATGCATACAAGAAAAAGTAGATGTGAAAATGAGGTCAGTCAGGGACTATTGTGACATTTATTCAAATATGTATGTTTTAGTCTTTAATAATGCAACTTATAATATGTTTAATGTCCAAGCACTGATTACAAAGCTTGGAAACTTCTATCAATACATCTAAGACAAATGGGTTTGTGCTATTAAAAGTAAATGAAACTGCAATGTAGTCGGATAAGCGGCACAACTTTGAACAGTAAAGTACATCAAACTGTATTTTAATATAAATTCATGAGCTGTAGACACACAACTAGACACAGTAGTGCTCTTAATAATGCATTTAGCCATCCACTCCCACTGACACCATTAAAGCCCCATGTAGAACAGGCTGTACTGCAGTTCTTCAGCATCACATTATTCTCTTATGGGTCAGGGTTGTGTTCAAATAGAAGCTAGACAGGGAAAACGGACACACACTTTATGTATTTTAACAAAACATTTGTCACATTTGGCTTCTTTCTTTGCTTTCATGGTGATTTTAAAGGAGTGATATTTAGCTTTTTTTTTTTTTTTTAAACAGAATTAAGCATTTTCAAACATGTCCCTGTGCTCTACATAAACTGTAAATGCTCTCCTTGGGTCTGAATTCTTTATTAATTCAACTCCACAGGTCCACATTTTCAACCCTATTTCTGAGTAACGACACCAGAAAGGTAGTTTTGAGCGCTGGCCCTTTAAATACACATGACCCCGCCCCCTCCAGGTTGTTGACCGTGCTGCACTGTTTTGTTCCACCCCTTCCATTCGTTAATACAACCAACAAAGACTGAATTCGTTTTCTGAAGTTTCCTAGACTTTTCAGACGGTGTGTTTTCCCTTCAGATCATTCATTACTATGTTTGCATTTGAGCCCATTTTTCTTCTACTCTTGGTATGATTTTGTCTGTGTTCGTGCATATCAAACCATTTTTTCTTACAAGTCTCTGTCTTGACAAAATTTAGAATTCTAATTTAAATTTTTCTAATACATCATTGGAACACTGCTAAAAAAAAAAAAATGCACTACCCTCTTGAATCATTCAGGACAAAAAAGCCCACTTGCAAAAAAAAGTGTGCAATAAAAACTTAATGCATTAAAGGAGTGATATTTAGCTTTTTTTTTTTTTTTTTTTAATAGAATTGTGCATTTTTAAACATTTCTCTGTGGCCTACTTAAACTGTAAATGCTCTGCTTGGGTCTGAATTCTTCATTCATTCAACTCCACAGGTCCATTTTTAACATTATTTCTGAGAAATGACACCAGAAAGGTCATTTTGAGTGCTGGCCCTTTAAATGCACATGAGCCACTCCAGGCCCCGCCCCCTCCAGGTTGTTAATCATGCTTTCTCTCTTATTCAACCACTTGTGTTCGTTAATACGACCGACACCTGAGCATTTTAGGTAATCTCCTTGAAGTTTGAACATATTTTCAGTTTTTACTACAACCGCTGCTGCTGAAAAACAATTACGTCGTACTCGGAGAAATATTCATCGCAAGTCTTAACCTTATGTGTGTAAATGTCGCAACGTGACTACTTGTAAAACATGGCAAATTAAGAAGGAATTTAAACAGTAGTAGAAATCCACTAGATTTTTTTCTGGAATGAATATAAAGATAGTTTTGCAGCACCTGGAGGGTTCAAATTCAAACTTTATGAACTATTAGCGTCCACAAAAACACAAATAAATGAACAAAAGACTAATAAAAGTGGGTTTAGCAAAACATATGACCCCTACAAAGGCTGTTTTTACAAGCCTCTGCAAAACCAACACTACACAAGCACTCCAACAACATAAGTATTGCTTTAAATTAAATAATATTTTATTATGGTTAAAGAAAAAAGCATACTGTAAATGTACAGCCACAAACATAGCTGACAGCAGTCCGTCTGTTGGTTGGTGACAGATGGTGAACAATGTTAACAGGAATATTGCAATAATCAGAATTTTCCAGTAGAAAAAAAGGGACAGAATGTGATTGAAATGAATATAATATTGAGACATTCTATGGTAAAAACAAGACTAAACAAACAAAAAAAAAATAATAATAACAGTGTTTCTGAAGACTAAAAGAAGAACCTCAGAAGAAAAGAAGACCTCAGTTGGCTGTATCAAGTGTGTTTGATGGGGTTAAAGCCAAACCCCGTAAGTGCATGAGGTGCAAACTCTGAGGCCATTTATTAGTGAGGTGTACTGCTATTATTCTAAAGAACATCAAGTCAAACATCTCAGACTGATAACACAAGAAAGAATTAGTAAGGGCTTAGAATTTACATAAAACAGAATGTTATTAAAAAAAATAAAACGTGCACTGAATCCCAGTGTCCTAGAGCGTACAACAATCTTCTAAGGTGCAGCAGTGATTAAGATATGATTTTCTACTCTCAGAATATAGTTTGTGCTATATGAAAACATATGACAAGCAACAGGTAGGTAAAATAGTCGGATGCACGAGAACCTGTGAAAAGGAAATGCGGAGATTTGTACAAAATACAACGGTGAGGTCTGAAGAGAGCGGCAGGAGGTGTCGTGGTGAAAGACACTGTCCGAGGATTGAGCGTCCGGTCCACGTGTCCGTCAGCAGGTAAATCCACCCGAACCTGCCTGATTACTCTGCATCAAAAGTGTCATCTAAATTGCTGTTATTTTGAAGGAATAAAATAAAGAGACCAAACGGATGAGCGGGTGGGGCTTGAACTGGACACACAGGAAAAGACAGTGTCATTACTTCTGAAAAGTTTCACTGAAAAAATATGCTTTCCCTCTAAAACACCTACGAGTGAAGTGTCATAATATTTACACACTTGCCTGATGTATGTATAATAATTATAATATTTACAATGACAGACTCCATTTGGAAGCCTTTTTGGAAAAGTAGATTAAGATTATTCATTAAAATAATTTTCTCGCTGGGGTCGTATATACAGTTTATACACAATCACTCTTATAAACACCTCTCACAGTGTATTTTGTCCCTTTCAGAAAGAAGAAAAATGCTAATAATATCATATATAATATTAGAACTCAGAGGTGTAGAGAGAGCTGCAAATTCTCTACATGCAACTGTTTAAAGTCTATGTAATGAATGCTCCTTAACCCCCCCATTAGCATTATTACTTATTGACATCAGTGACGATGTTAGTCCTAAATCGTTTGTGCTTAGCTAAAGGACTTCAAATACATGGCTAGAGTCTGAAGGCTGCAACACAGTGCAGAGACAGGCTCCTCTGTGCCAGAAAAAAGCAAACATCAGAAGGGTCGAGAGTCTTTATGTTCCCCTGACGTCTATAGCTCATCGACCACAGCGGGGCGGCCCCTCCTCTCCACGTGGCAGACACAAGTGAGACTAAAAGCATGGAATCCTCCAGGTCTTTATATGGAGCTTCTGCGTTTATTGAGTCTTCTGTAAGTGTTGATGCTGTGCAGACCAGTGGACACAGAGCTGATGCCCGAGTGCCGCTGCAGACTGCACACGCAGCCGTTGGAGTGGAGGGGGTTGGAAAAAGCCTCCCCCTGTTCCATGTAGGTGTCTGAGGTGGAGAGGTCACGTGGGATGATCATGGGGATGGAGTATTGCAGCTTCTCTCGACTCTTGTACCAAAGGCAGGAGCACATGGACTGGAAGTGGAGCACCTCGGCATAAACGTTTCGCAGACCTCGACTCGCCGCTCCTCCCCCGCTCCCAGCGATCGCGCTCCCGCCACCACATCCAGTTGGCGTGGAAGAGCTGGAGGCCGGCACTGTGGAGCAATGGATGTGTCCGCCCGCCTGCCCGTTATGAGCCAGCAGAGCCCTCTGCTCGGCGTCTCGTTTCTCGTCTTCAGCGTTCATGGTCATGAACCGCAGCACTGCTAAGTTGAGGAAGGCTCCGATCACTGCCAGACCCGTCAGGATGTAAATGAAGCTGAAGGCAACGTAGTCCGGTTTGGTCTGCAAAGCGTGCTCGCTCTGCAGCGCCACGTAGTCCCCGAAGCCAATGGTGGTCAGAGTGATGAAGCAGTAGTAGAAGGCGTGAAAAAAGGTCCAACCTTCAAAGTGCGAGAAGGCCAGCGCTCCCACACATAACGTACTCATGCAGGATATGAACCCGATGGTCACCATGTTGACCATGGAGACCTCGGTGTGGGTCATGCCGATGCACTTTTTCAGGCGGTGGAGCAGGTACCTGACAAAGGTGTTGATCCGCTCACCGACGCTCTGAAACATTACCAAGGTGAGAGGGATACCCAGGAGGGCGTAGAGCATGCAGAACACCTTCCCTCCATCTGTGCTAGGGGCTGCATGGCCATATCCTGAGGGAAAGAAAGAGAAAGGCACAGGGTTACTGGGGCAGAACTAATTAAATCTACAGTGCACAGGACAGGGGTCTGAGAAACAGGGCTGGAGGCTGGAAGAGAGTCAAACCTGGATCAGACAGATATAAGTGATTTGTATTCTTTGAGCGCCGCTTCTGATAAATTCAAAGACTCTTCATTTTGCAGCGACAGAATGCAATTGGAGATGAGAATGCGCGGCAGTGTGGCAGGAATGGCCAAGTATTGATGTCGTGTATGGCAGAGAGAGCTTGAATAATTCATTGACCGTTGGTCTCTGTGGAGTGGCTCCAACTAATGAGTGCATTTGCACCTAATTACTTCTCTACATTTTTCCAGATCAAATAAACCAGACACCATAGGGTATGTTTGTTCTTATTTTATTTTTGTTATTAAATCGGTGTTTTCCTCATGGCTTTGTCTTAGGGTCTGTTGAATGTTTGGATTAGCATTCCTCGGCTAGTTTGATGGAAAAACGTGCAGTGTGGTTTCATCTCTGCTCTGCTGACTCATGAAAATCACTAACAGAACCAGAAATGACTAAGAAAACACACCAGCTCTGGTCAACGTGTTCTTTAGCAAAAAGTATGAGTGAAAAATACAAAAGCAAAACAGTTTGAACTAAGATAGAGCTGATAATGAAGCTGTGCAAAAGGCTGAAATGTGAAATGTTTGTTTATTAAGTGTTTGAGAGAGAATATATTCAGTTTTCATCTTTGTTGATTTATATCATATGTAGGAGACTAAAACACACTCTCATGCATCTTTAATGGTCATCCTTTGTGGGTGATGTATTTCTCCCAAGCAAATCAATCAGCAGAAAAACATTTTGCCATTGTATCTGTCACAAACAGATCCAATACTTCTTTTTTTTTTTTTTTTTTTAACATCAATGGACAGGGCATGCTTGGCAGATATATCATATTTAGAAAGCAGAGATTGAATTCTAACCTATAACAATTTGGGGAAAAAAGAGAAACCTATCAAAAATACATAAACTTAATCCAAAAAGAAAAAAAAAACCCCACAATTTATTTATTTATACATGAATGTAACTGCAACATATCTATTATTTTTTGGACAAATATTTCTGTGCTTTGCAGAAACACACACTGATCAGCTATAAAGTTATGATAATTGGCAGGTTAAGCGGCATTCATTTTGATTAAGGGATGTACTGTGTTTAGCAGCAAGTGATAAGGATGGACGATACTGGGAATTATAGCATCGCTCTGATATGAAGTAAACACGCTAGTATTGCCAATACCGATACTTTTTTTACTTGAAATGTCACGATCATTGAATAATTTTGTGATTTTGCCTTTAGTTAATGGATTATGATTATGATAAAACACAGGACAAAGATTTTAGGCAAATAAACATGTTTTTTTAATAAGCTAACTAAAGCATAAAACAAATTAAAAGTATAAAAAATAATAAAATAATTCCACTTTTAAATGTGTTGTTGTTACTACAGTGGTGAATAATTTTATTGCACACATCACATGTGGCAGTCTTTCTCTCCGCCATCACGGCCTGCTCTCAGTCAGTGCTCTGACTCCACGCTCTCTGGCAGAGTGTGGGTGGTGGGGGCAAAGTGGGCCTAAGAGAGAGAGAGAGAGAGAGAGAGAGAGAGAGAGAGAGAGAGAGACAGAGGTGTGCTGTTTGCAAAGACAGACAGGCTTGGACAGAAGCTGCACTCACATGAACACTGAGGAAATTCGAGTAATTTGCTGGACATAGAAGAGAAACTGCAACAAAAGTATTGATCATCATCTTAATATCGATCTGATACCGATACTCACCTCAGTATCGATACTATTGATATTTAGATCAATACCCCCAGTCCTAGCAAGTGAACATTAGTGCTTGAATGTGATGTGTTGGAAGCAAAAAAATGACTAAACGTATGGATCTGACTTTGACCAGAGCCACATTGTATCATCCCAGAAACTCCAGGTCTTGTAGGGTGGTCCGGTCTACAGTAGTTTGTAAAACGCAACCAAAGGAGGGTCAGTCTATTTAAGCATCTGTGGCATTATATAACACTAGAAAAGCACTCGGAGAGCGCATACCTCTGCCAAGATAGTGTTTGGATTTTTTTTTTAAGGTAGTGTTTGTACTTTCCTCCATTAGATGGTGCTGAATGACCTCATAATCAACTCTGGTCCACCATGCCCTATCCCATTGATAAAGAATCCATTAAAAAAATTCCTGGATCCAGACGGTGACCTGGATCGCCTCCAAAATGTAACCATCTCTTCCTTGACTCAGAGCGGACATATTCTGAAAATTTCATCAAAATCTGTCCATAACTTTTTGAGTTATTTTGCTAACAGACAACAAACAAACAGACAAACCAACGCCAATGAAAACATAACCTCCTTGGCGGAGGTGATTACTACCACCTGCCTAATACTGTGTAGGTCATTTTTTGTAGCTTTGACTTGAGGCCTAGACCTCTGAAGGTGTGTTGTGGCATCTGGAACCAGGACATCAGCAGACCTGTGGATGAACCACAAAGAGCTCTGGTTGCATTTCATCAGACCACCTTTAGTTCTGTAGACCCAGGAACGTTCAACAAGACCCACAGTTTTGGAGACGCTCTAACCCAGTCATTCTGACCCTTGTAAAAGTCACTCACATCCTTAAACTAGCCCGTTTCAACACTTCAACACATCAACTCTGAGATCTAAACCTCCTCATACTCCCTGATACATCCTACCCACAGAAAGGAAGTGGTCATACATTATGGCAGTGAAATGTTTTTGGGGGGTTTTTCTGAGCGAACAGGCTGACATGTCATCTGTGTCACTAGCACGAAAAGTTTCTTGTTAGAAGTTTGCACGCTGAACAAGTCTTACTCCATGATCATCGCTTTGTAATTGTGTGAAAATACTGCTAACGACCGTGAAAAAAAGAAACATCGATGCTAAAAATAGTACCAAAAAGACTAAAAATAACACTAAAACTAATAAAAACAAAACAAAAGCCTCAGCAAATGTGTGACAAACCACTAATAAACATTTCATCAGTGGCGTACCCTTACAGAAACTAAAACGAAAACTCATTTTTCGAGTCGACCTGACTCATATTTTCTGACTGATTCTGCACGCGCTCGTTGTTATGATGATAAATCCCATGACTTAGAGCACAGATCTGGCCTTCCTCCCATTACGTTTCAGGTTAAGCATCAGCCTTTGTCTCTATAACGTCATCATCTCACTACTATTGTCCCACAGGATACGAGGCCCTCGAACGCATCATCATTACTGACTGAAATATATTCCCTACGTGTAGACCTGTTGCACACAGAAGCTGAGAGATGATGTCCTCGATAACAACAGGATCAGCAAATGGAAAAGGTTGACCAATAGTTTGAATGTAATTACTCCGGGGGATGATTTAATTCTTTGGGCTCTGGTTTTATTGTCACACCGACCTGTGCGGTTGAGCCATCTGTCTGCCTGGTGCCAAATCTGTTTAAAGCTTTCCCAGTTGTGTCGCCTCAGTGAGAGCCATTACAACTGATCTATCTCCTCGTGAACGGAAAAACCTGACCTGCTCGCCAAGCTCCCAGCGCCCACTGAGCAGACGTTTAAGCCCAGTAACACTGTCTATTTTCATTTCTTTGACTGAATTTATTGGATTGGGACGGTGTTCAGTGACCAACGGAAGCTAATTGTCGGAAAAAAGATAAACGCCACATGAAAATCAGCAAAAATGTTGAATAGCATTCGATAGAAATAGAAATGTGTTTTTATTCCAACAGTAATGGTGTATTTACCTGCACCCTCAGTGCAAAACGTTGAAAAAAGTATATCGGGATTCAAACCCCAGACTCCTACAGTACATCCTAGAATCCATAAGTCCTTTAGAGCAGGGATGTCAAACTCATTTTAGTTCAGGAGCCAAATTTGATCTCAAGTGGGCTGGAACAGTAAAATAATAACATAATTTTTCTCCGTATTTAAAGGTGGGGTCTGAGATGTTTTATGGAGCATTTTTTTTTACTATATTGCTAAAAAAATCTCATTCACATCCCGACTATAAACAATTCATTAAATGCTCTGACCCAAAAATGAAAACTTTTTGTCACCTGTGGAACGGACAGGACTGAAAAAACAACATCCAATCATGTTGAGCGCCCACTTGAAATGATTGAACAGTGATATGTCTATCAAAGTCAACTGCCATTTGTTAGTCAGGAGGCGTGGTTTCGGAGGGGAGTCTGAAGAAAGGGGTTGGGACTTTTGAATTGAGACTTTTCAAAATGTAGCCTGCTTGAGCCGTTTTTCTAACATCTCAGACCCTGCCTTTAAGTCCAAAAAAAAAAAAAAGGAATTAAATTATATCAGTTTTTACATTACAAACTTTATCTTCAAACATAAATGTGAAAAACCTAAACAAACAAAAAAAAAACAGAAGAAAAAATAAGTGTAATATTATGCCTCAATTTATCATTTATACATTTTAATAAAAAAAGTAGAACTAAATTATATCAGTTGTTACATTACAAACTTTATCTTTAAACAAAAATGTGAAGAACTTAAACAAAAAACAAACAAACAAAAAAAATAAGTGCAATATTGTGCCTCAATTGATCATTTATACATTTTAATCACAGTGGATCAAAGATACAAAACATTTAGTAACAGACACAATATTGTTGGCATTTGAAAGCAGAAATTATTCCGACGCACTTGACTATTAATATCTTCAGCGTCATTTTTTGCACATTCATCCTGTAGACCAGACTGGAACCTTTGGCGGGCCGGTTTTGGACCATGAGCCATATGTTTGTGCCCCATAGTCCACTGTGTCCTGTTGTCTCTAATTTTAAATGATTTGGAATGGAATGGAATTCAATGCCAGCACTGGGGACAACCTTATTAAAACCAAGTCTTTGCTTTGGTTCCAAAAATGGTCACATTAATGGAATTAAATAGTATTAATTTTATTAGTGTATAATAATAATAATAATAATAATAATAATAATAATAATAATAATAATAATAATTGTATGTGATTTGAAGTATTTCTAATGTTAATTTTGCTTCACTTCACCCCCTGGACCCCCCCCATTCCATATTTTGTGCAACAGTATACCGGTTTCTGATGACAAAGTGGCTCTGATTAGCTCTGATTTTTGCATTTAAATAGAAATAATGAGTCTGTGTTATGTTCAGTTCTTACAACAAACAGGAACCGTTATGAGTGACAGTGGGTTTGTATCTTCTAAAGTGACACTACTAATCAAAACCAAAGAAGTCTGCATGATTGCATTTCCTACATTCGGTGAAAATGTTGCTGTTGATTCATAATGTCTTTCTTACTTGTTCTGCAGAACATTTTAACTCCTAAAGATCTAGAGCTATTTTTGTGGGAACTTCCAAATGAATGAGCAGTGACCCCTCCAGGCATGACCATAGACCACAGACCCCCCCCCCCCCACCCATTCACGCAATATATAATTAGAAGGTTTACATTCTCCATATTTTGTTCTTCATGGAAAACATGAGAATTAAAGAACAATCCATCATGTGGAGACGTGTGTCAGGGATTATTCATGCTCCTTTAATCCAGGAGTAGACAATGATCATGTAAGAAAAGATCTGAAACATCATAATGTTGAAGTTTCTAATCATAATTTAGTCAAACATGAAGTAATTCATTTATATTAAAGAAGGATTGTCATTGTATCAACATCTGCACTATGTCAAGTTAATGGTTTAATATTATTTCAGCTGTGTTTTTTAACCTTTCTTGAGTGATTTATTACCATTTATTAAATCATTATTTACATTTTTCAGTAAAAAGCCAACATTTCCTGTATTTAAGTCACTGATCATGTAAATTTTCGTAAAATCTTAGTGTAAATTTAAAGGTTGTTCGATCCAAACTGTCAGAACACAGAGAACTGAACACAAAGAAACTTTTTCAACAAAACAAAATAAAAACAAGCATCTACAAGCACTTTATCAAACATTTTTTAAACATATTTGTTTCATAAAGATAAAATGAAATTTCTGTCTGTAACATTCCTTTCTTTAAAGCTACAGTATTATTTCTCTTCTAAGTTCATTTAAATATCAGACCATTTATTTGTTATTTTCTTTTTGTCCGAAACTAAATAAACGTTTCAAAAATGCCCTGAATCCTAAATTGGATTTACTTCAAGAATGCTCCCACAAGCCTTTATGAATTATAACCCCTTGCAGCTATCCAAAATAAATATCATTTGTCATGGCTGCTTTTTAGCGTTTTGATTTGTGTTGCTATTTGCTTTTCATCAGGGAAATTATCAAAACATTTTGCATCAAATGAGTTCATTCATTTTATTTATATGACCCCATACCACAAATCACAAATCGGCTTCACTTGTACAGTTTACGCCACCATGTGCCCTTTGACCCTCAGCTCGGGTGAGGAAAATTTCCCACAAATATTCCCTTTATTAACCCTGTATTGGGCAAGTGATTATTTTTGATCATTCAGAGGTTTTTTGTTTTGCATGTTTACACTTTCAGCAAGTTCTGCTTGGATGTTTTATGGCAAGAAGGAGCCTGTTGTCATGGCAACTGACAAGGAGGTAGATGATGATGCTCAACAACCAGTTTTGTGAGTACTGCATTGTAAAAGTAATGGATTACTTTTTTGTAGGGCATTACTAATCAATTTTCAGTAATATTTTACTCAGTACATGTTCAGTAGTGCTTGTATTACAACACACTTTTCACCTTTAATTTAACTAATCAAAGGAGACCTTAAGGAATAAAAAATGCACCAGGAAAGTTCTATTTCCTGTTGGTGCTCAGTCATTGGGTGAAGACGGCAGAAGACAGTCCATTGGCCACATGGACGTATGCTCATTACTAACCCTAACCTGTTTTACAGAAGCTAGTTAGCATTAGCATGAGCCCTGTGATAAGCAATGACAAGGTAAGCTAACGTTTCTGTCACTAGTTAGAAATCTTCATCAACTGCGGATTTATTACCTCCACTAACGTTATGTTTTTGCCAGGGTTTGTTTGTTTGTTTGTTACCAACATAACTCAAAAATGTATGGACGGACTTTGATGAAATTTTCAGGCTACATCCGCTCTGGGTCAAGGAAGAGATGATTAAATTTTGGAGGTGATCCAGATCACGGTCAGGATCCAGGAATTTTTTAATTGATGCTTTATCATTGTGGGATAGAGCATGGTGGCACAGAGTTGCATATGAGGTCATTCAGTGCCATCTAGTGGAGGAAAGTACAAGCACTACCTTAAAAACAAAAGTACAAACACTACCTTATAAAAAAAAGTACAAGCACTACCTTGGCGGGGGTCTGTGCTCTGCGAGTGCTTTTCTAGTTCACTTATGTCTTCGATGCCCCCTGTTTTAACATGTAAAAGGTTTTTAAAATACATAGGTGTTCCTTTGAACATCGTGACAGTAGCATTACTTACTATCCGTACATATGTACTTCAGGGCACAAATGTATATGTCCCAATCCTTCCGATCTGTTGTATGAGGGGGATTCCACTCCACATGCACCATTTATGACAAGAGTCTGTATGTAACTCAATGATGTCATAATGTGTTACAATTCTAGGACAGTAATATTATAAAGTAAGGAATTACTTCATAAATAACAAGTAATCTGTAATAGATTACAGTTTGGAAGTAATTTGGACAACACTGGCGATAACCCACTACAGCTGAAACTTTGAATTTCAGAGTATTTCAATGTGTCCTACAAAGGGTTAACATAGAAAACTAGAAAAGCACTCGGAGAGCGCAGACCTCCGCCAAGATAGTGTTTGTATTTATTTCGTTTTTTTAAGGTAGTGTTTGTATTTATTTAGTTTTTTTAAAGGTAGTGTTTGTATTTATTTAGGTTTTTTTTAAGGTAGTGTTTTTATTTTTTTTAAGGTAGTGTTTGTATTTTTTTTTTTTTTAAGGTAGTCTTTGTACTTTTTTTAAGGTAGTGTTTGTACTTTCCTCCACTAGATGGCGGTGAATGACCTCATGGAGCTCTGTGCCACCTTGCTCTATCTCACAATGATAAAGAATCCTTTAAAAAGTTCCTGGATCCAGACGGTGATTCAAAACACCTCCAAAATG
>JAQQZY010000017.1:5846877-5857909 GCA_030068375.1 Ostorhinchus rueppellii | reverse complement strand
ATTATTATTATTATTATTATTATTATTATTATTATTATTATTATTATTATTATTATTATTATTATTATTATAAAACTATACCTACATTATTTTATGGCTCTAACAGTTAGTATTCGTTTTCATTGTAATGCTCTGACTCTTTGTTATATTTTTACATCACAGGCGTCCAAACTGGTGTAAATGTCTTGATGATGATGTGTTTTTGTTTCAGCACCAAAGAAGGAATTCAAAAGCTCTCTGTTTTTTGGTTGAATCATACCGACTGAAGGTGCTGCCTTATTAGTGCATTGGAGTCAAAACTAATATTTCCTAGACTTTCTCAAAATTGGATTTGACCAAAGTTAGGGGGAAACTTCCGAGAAGGACCAGTGTGTAAGATTTAGGACAATCTATCAGCAGAAACAGGGATATAATATTTACAGTTTGGAGGTTATGTTGTTGCTGGTCTTTTTTTTTTAATATTATGGTGTGAATGCTCGATGTTGTACAGATTTAATTTGACATAAGCAGGTATCTCGTGCAAAGGATAAACACAATGATAAGGTTTTGCCTCTTGAATATTCCTTTTTTTATTTTTATGTTTGTTATGATTATTGTATTGGTTCGTGATTGATGCACAAACCAAAAATAAACTCATTCATTCATTCATTCATTCATTATAACCGATAAATAATGACAACTACAATTTTTTTCAGTTTATTTTAGTGCAAAAAAAAGGGAAACTTCCATGAAACTGCAAACTATCCTTTCACAAAAAATGTGCATAATCTAAAAAAAATATCAGCATCTACGTTTTGTATGTTTTGAGATCGACTTTGATTTATAAGTTGGAATGCACATGTGTAAATGATTAACAAAAATGTTTTAAAAATTGCAGTTATTTCAGGTTGTTCATGTTATTCTCACTTTTAAGGAAACTTCATAGATCTAAACGTTCTCATAATATTTTTGTCTGTCTTAAGAATTTTCAGTTTGTTCATGTTATGTTCAAGTACAGTTCGTAGATGTAAACATTTTCATCACGAAACAGGACTTTTTTGCTCTAAATACCTACTGAAAACTTTGGAGCTGACATTATTTCTAAGTTCTTATCCTATTATTTATATTATTTTACTAGTTCAGCCCACTTCTGATCATATTTGGCTAAATGTGGCTCCTTGGACTAATATGAATTTAAGACGCCATGCTTGTATTTGAGAATTAACACCTGATCCCTTTACATTATAAAGGGACTACTAAATATTAGGAGGTTGTGGATGAAAAAGCAACACAGACAGGGCATAACTCCACAGGAAGAATCTTTATTTAACATCCACCGCACTCACTACCTTCGAACTATCCTTGTCTTATCACCTTTTCTCTTTCTCCGTATCCTTCTGCCAATCCATGACAATAGTCCCAACAACAGAAACAATCTAGATCCAGTTACATTATATAAATAAAATTAACAAAGCAAAAATAAATCATCTTACATTATATTATGTCAGAAAAGACAAGTAGAAACTCTAGTTGGAATCTTCATCTTCACTTATTCATGTCATTAAATCCCACACACTGTTTTTTAACATACAGAATTTCCCTGTATTTACTTCTGTTATCATGTTTATTATATAATTTCAACACAAATGTCCTGTTTTTACAGCGTTAACACAAAGAGCAGATTACTCTCGCTTTATTTTATTCATTGGGAAATTTAGTCTACCTTAATTACTACACACAGTGTCTTGCATTAGCATTAGCATTAGCATTAGCATGTAGCACATTAGGAGATGTGAGCTTCCGCCGAACTCTAGATCTTCATCAGCACTAAATGAGAATGAACCCATGGCAGGAATGAGGGAAACCGGAGAACAGGAGGAAAAACCAAGAGATAAAGCCAACACAGAAACGTTCTGGTCCAAAGGAGTCAAACCTGAAACCTTGTTCCTGTAAGGAGGACGTACTAGCTACTATGCTACCTGAGTGCCGAGCTGCAAGAAAAATATATCAAAAAGTCTGATAAAAGAAAATCAATATATCATAATATGAATGGCTGTACACTGTAAAAACAAAAAAAAAACAAAAAAAAAACTGTAGAATTAACATAAAAAACCTGTAAGTGAAAGTATATAAAGTTGTTTATTTTAAAATATTTTTTTGTGTTAATGAAATCAAATACAGCTGTAGCTTTTACAGGAAGAATATGTTCAGAAAACTAGATTTGTGTGTAGAAATGATGTACTTCTATTGTTTTGAGAAAATCAAGCTGTAAATTGAAAAACAATGTGTTGCCATTTAAATTCCAAGACCATGATGCTGACATAACAGCCTATTTGCTTTTTTTTTTATTGAATAAAAAATTAAACATGGAAATTAACAAGTGGGCATGGCTCAGTAGAGCAGGTTGTTCAATGACCCAAGGTCAAGGTCAGGGTTTATTATTATAGCACATTTAAGAACAGACACCACTGTCCCAAAGTGCTGTATATGACTATGAAACAGGATAAGAGTAAAAGACAATAAACTGTATAAAACTATACTATCCTATAGTTCATGCATTAAAATATTTAAACAATAAGTAAAAACACTAAAGGCAATCCTTTAAAGCTCTAAGATAATTCAATGTCCATCTGAGCTCCTATTAAAAGCCAGTGTAAAACAGTCAGATTGAAGCAGTTCTTTGAACGTCTCATGAGAAGCTGCAGCTCTAATGTGCAGACGGACAGAGTTCCACAGGTTCGACCCAGAAACTGGTTCCAGTCCTGGTTCTGACCGTCCACATGTTGAAGTGTCCTTACAAAACACTGAACCCTAAATTTCTCCCAGCAGGACCTGGTGGCTTTGTAAAGCTTTAGGCACCATGAGGGTGTATAAAATATGCTACAGAAGTGCAGCCCATAATATTAAATCTACACGTTACTCCATAAATTTGTTTACGGTTTGATGTTTTTTTGTTTTTTGTTTTTACAGTATTGTTCTGGTAACCACAGCTGATATTTTCCCCCATAACAACAGTATTTTTTTTTTACGGTGTGCATTATATTTATAAATACCTTCGTCTGTATTCACTTTTCCATTCGGCTCATGCACAAAACTTTAGCGATATTTACAAAAGGTTGAAAAAACAGAAGTGTGTAATGTCGGTTTTTCCATTAAATTACAAATGCGATGGTTTGTTTATTTATTATCGCGAGATGACATTAGAAGTCATTCTATAAACATGAATGAAAATATAGTGTTTATTCACAGATATATTCATTATTATTATTATTATTATTATTTATTACCCCTCTATTCTGTCCTAAATCATACAATTATTCAGTTTCCTGGTGTGTCCTCACATACTGCACCATGTGTCTGTTAAAACTCTTCTTCTCTTGTTGTAACATCCATCCACATCCAGGTTTTTTTTTTGTATTCACATGACTATTTGCAAAAAAAGGTCTTTTCATTGCAGTTTTGCATAATATACCGAATTTCACAACACCTGAAAAACCACCTCTTGCCAGCACAAAAACTTTTAATAGAAAAACAAGAGTTTGGGTGAAATTGTCCTTTTTCCGTTCGATAATTTTTTATGTGCAAGTTATATTTGTGATATTTGAGGGTCAATGAAAAAGCGACTAGAGAGGCTAAGTGGTAATTAATGCACTGATTGACTTTAATTTGGTTGAAAGCTAAGGTTTGGATAAAAACCCTGTCAACTTAAGAGCAGATTCATAAAAATGGCCGGAAAAAAAGGTATACTTTGTTACAGTGTAAACAGTGATTTATATATTTACATGAAGCAGCACCGTTTGACAACAAAACTGACTAAAGAAGCAACACTTTAGTTACAGTTAGTGGTTCAGAACTGAAAGGACTGAAATTCAATATATCATTTGAAGGCAACAGAGTGGGTTTTCCATCATTATGTATTGAAAGTGTGTCTAATTTTCGCTACTCCACATAACTTACATTGATAAAAAAGTGATGTTTAGCTTTTCTTAAATGACAAAAACACTGCATCACGGCAAAAACAGAACTGTCATTTTGTATTTTTTTATTTTTTATTTCTGTATGCTTTGATAATCTTATGGAACCAGAGGACATGTGCACTCCAGACCTTTGGAGCATGCTGACTGAATCTAATAAACTAGAATCAGACGTGTCCACAGGCCCTGTATCTCAATCTGTTATTGCAGATCTACCAAGTATGATAAATTATGGTCAGAATGTGGTCTACGGGGTCAGGGTAACCTTGATCTTTGACATCGTGCCATCGAAATCAAAGCAGTTCATCACTGAGTCTGGTGAATGTTGGAAAAAATGGGAAAAAAATGTTCATTTGATGTTGACATGAGGTCACAGTGGCCTTAATCAGTGACCGCCAGAACCATAATCCATTTATTCGGACATTCAACAGGCCCGTCACAATCATGACACAATCATTATTTTCAAATTCATTTCCATAATCACTTTCAACTGTATAAAAACACTTAACCTAACAGGAATTCTATTGTCAATTCCACATCATGTATTTTTTTAGTCATGGCGTTTCTTTTGTGTTAGATTTTTAAGAAGAAAGAATATTTTGGATTTTCTATATCCATAGATGGATAAATATTTTTCCGCATATGTAAGTGCATAATTAAACTATTATCAGACTTACACAGTGATAGAATTGAATTCGCAGAATAAACCATATCAATATTCAGTTAACTGTCTGCTCAAATGTCAATATCAGGTCAGACTCAGCGAACAAGTAAATGTCTCCTGAAATAATATATTAACCCTTTCATGCATGAATTATGAGAACTTTGGTTAGGATTTTTTCTTGAGTGTTTTTATTCCTCTTTAGGCATAAAAAAAAAACAAAAAACCAGTATCCAGGTTTACATGGAGCCAAACATTCTGATTGGAGTCGGTTTGGGGGCTCATTTGGAAAGAAAATAGCCCATATAAACACCTCATTCCGAATGAAAAGTCCCGATCCGAAAGAATATTAAATGGGAATGACAGGGGTGGAATATTCCTTTACCCAAACTGAATGAGGTAACATGTACACAGACGAACGGAAAGTTGTCAGGGTGCGTTCTTTCAGCACATGAAGGAAGGTGAAGGAAGTGTGGGTCATTCTAAAGTTCTGCTTCCAGTCAGTGTTGGAAAACTCCCGGAGAACAACCCGCTGCCACCAATCTTTGCTGCGGACTTTCATCCACAGCTTTCGGGAGCTCATACAGTAGGTGGCATGGGCGGTACAGACAAACATCGCAAAACACTCAAATTATGAATCCGACATTTTCTACACCTTCTCCACTTGATTTTCCGAAGAAGCGCATGTGTTTCCTGCTGCTGCTTTAATAAAAGTGCTGTAACTGTAATGATTATACTGTCGCTGAACATGTTTGATGGTGTAGTAGGGTCTAATAATTACATTCTGCTCATGTCATTTCGGACCATTCTGGTTAAATATAGTGGCGCATGTACATGTACACACCAGATCGGAATGTTACGTTCCATGTAAACAGCAGCCTAAAAGTTTTCATTCTGAAAGATTCCAATCAGAAAGACAAAAAACTCATAGCTTATGTGATCGAGTTTGTTTATTTATTAATTTTTTTTGTGTAGTTACAAAAATGTTCACTCAGCTACACTATGCATTTAATTTTTGAAGCAAAGAAACATGTATTTAAAACCCAATAGCAGGATGTGATGTGAAAACAATGGAATCAAAACAGTTTTAATGCTGCTAATCTGATGTTTTACTCACATTTTAACACATTCTAATACTAGTTATTACTCACTTCATGGAGATAATATGAAAACAAAACAAAACTGTTAATTAGTCTAACATTTAAAGGAATAAGACACCTAAACATGAAATTTAGTCAATCTCGGTCACCCCAAGAGTTAGAACAGTGAAAAACAACAACAGTTCAAATCCATCTTGGCATTGTCCTGCTTTGGGAGCAGCGCTTTTAGCTTTAGCTTAGCACAGTTGCTGTAAACAAAGGGTGTCAGTTAGCATGTCCTCCAAAAAAAGGGACCGAGACATCTACATTTTTTTCTATCCACGCTGGTGTATTTACGGAAGTTGGGGGTTTTCAAGTGCTACCTTAGAACTTTGCTCCTATCTTGCAGTGCTTTGCCTGTGATGAAGCCAAATATAGTTCCAAGTAAATATCTGCCCAGGTAATAGCCTCGTTCGATTTTACATTATGATTTGTACTCGTTTTGAACACACGGCTCCCAAGATATAATTAGAAAAAAAAAAAAAAATAGATGTCTCGGTCACTTTTTTGGAGGACATGCGAATACCTTTCTGGTGTGTTCTCACATACAACACCATGTTTCTGCTAAAAACTCTTCTTCTTCGCTTGTTGTAATGTCCGTTCACATCCTGTCTTTGTTTTTGTTTTTATTCGCATGACTCTATTTGCACAAAAAGATCTTTCCATTGCATTTTTGGGTAATATACAAATTTCACAACACCTGAAAAACCACCTCTTGCTAGCGTAAAAACTTTTAGTTGAAAAATGAGAGTTTTGGTGAAATTTTCGTTTTTCCATTAAGTTATATTTGCGATATATTGTTGATATATTTGCGCAAAGTTCCAGATTCGAATTTCAGAACTTTACTTATGGGGATTGTGGTGCTGCCATAGACAGTAAAAGCTGCTGCATGAAACCTTTGTGTCTGTCTAGCGGTGTTTTACCTGTAATGAGGCCGAATATAGTTCCAAGTAAATACCTGCCCAGGTAATAGCCTAGTTCGATTTTACATTATGATTCATACTCGTTTTGAACACACGGCTCCCAAGATATATTTAGAAAAAAATGTAGATGTCTCGGTCACTTTTTTTGGAGGACATGCTAACTGACACCATTGGTTTACAGCAACTGTGCTAAGCTAAAGCTAAAAGCGCTACTCCCAAAGCAGGACAATGCCTGGATGGATTTGAACCATTGTTTTGTTTGTTTGTTTTCCCCCACTGTTCTAACTCTGGGGGTGATCAAGACTGACTTAATTTCATTTTTGGGTGTCTTATTCACACTAAAACATGTTACTGCAGATCAGGTTTATCAAGAACAGCAAAGTTACAATAATGGTCTGAATTACAGTGTTTTATGGGATGGTACATACAGTAAGTGTCCACTGTGTTGGCTGATATGGAACTAAAACAACCAAAGCCATGAATATACTAGAGAACAGCTTTGAATTCCTGTCCACTGGAGTAAACACTATGCATGAAAGGGTTAAAACCACAATAGAAACCTTCTTATAGAGGTGAAAATAATCAGAAACTTCACCAAAAATAGCACCACCCAGACACATCCCTGCTCCCATCAGCACTGTTGAAAAGCTTTAATTGGATGTCAGCCAAATCAGGTTGCTTTGATATCCAATAATATAAATTGTTGTGAACAATAAGAACCCCAGCGCCATATTCCACCACACACACCCCATGCATGCATCACCTGTGACAGCTGTGATATTAGGATTATTTCAGAGAAAATAGGTTAGCAGCTTGTTGTTTTAGCCCAAGGTTGTCACAGGGTGCTTGCTTTTTGTATAGATATTAAATGTGCTCTCATAAGCTCGTGCTCTGATCACAGCCCTCAGGGGTAAACACGACTCACCTATCACTGTTATTGTTATTATCATTAGGCCCCCGTGTGCGACAGTCCACTTCATCCAGGTTGGCTTGTTGAGAGATTAAACAGATGCTGAAAACAAATTGGAAAACAAATTCCCCTGGGAGACGGTGTATAAGCCAGGCCGGGTTAGAGTCCTTTGGCTGAATCATTCCTGAGCTTGGAGCCAGCTGGGCTACAGTAAAGTTAACCCTTTATCGGCAAGTGACTATTTTTGGTCATTTACGCACACATTACAAGACAGTGGTAGCAACAGCTACAGTGAGGACAGTGAAGCAACATTTACAGGTCCAATGTGGTCTACAGGGTCTGCATGAACAGGGCTATGTTAAGTACCATGAAGTAATGGTACTAACGTAATGAAGTAATGGTACTAATATAATGATGAAGTAATGGTATTAATGTGATGATGAAGTAATGGTACTAATGTCATGAAGTAATAGTACTAAAGTAATGAAGTAATGGTACAAATATAATGACGAAGTAATGGTACTAAATTAATGAAGTAATGGTACTAATGTAATGAAGTAATGGTACTAATATAATGACGAAGTAATGGTACTAAATTAATGAAGTAATGGTACTAAATTAATGAAGTAATGGTACTAATGTAATGAATGATGTTCAAATGGATCATGTGGATGTGGACAGGGGTCTGGATCAGCACTTACGTTGGTCTAATGTTCTAAAATACATGCTGTTTTCACCTTACATGTGTTTTTCTTATAGTTTTTTTAAAATATATATTTACAGTGTTTAACAAATGTATTCTTCCAGCTCCACCCAGTATAAGGTGTTGGCCACTCTTCCCATAATTTAACAGTATTTCTGTTTACCTAAATATCTTTTTATGTTTCTATAATGGTTTTAGAAAAAATTACTGAAACATTAGGAATTCGAGAACAAAACAATCCCCCCCCCCAAAAAAAAATAAAATAAAAATAATAATGATACTGTAAACTTGGTCTTTGCTCCACCCATTCCTGGGACATGTGACACTTCCCTGGTGAAGGCACAGACTCCTTGACACTCAGACAAATGCAACATATTGAAAATCATGTAAATACATTTGCTCGGGTGAAAATCACGCGCCGATATTGCTCTAGGGTTAATGCTGCAATAGAACTACTGTTGCTATTCATACATTTTCAACTTTAATGTTTTCCAAAAATGCAAAGGGAAATGCAGCAGAAAATGACTTTTTTTTTTTTTTTTTATGAAGTTACACAATTCCAGTTATTATCTTCATTCCTGTTTAAAACTACATAAAAACAATGGCAGCAAGAATACAAACTGTTATCTGCACCAATGGTGGACACACTAAATATAGACATTTATGGTTATTATTTGTCAACAAGGACTATTTTTTTTTTTATTCCAATTGGTCATTTTCTGTATGAATAACAATGCAATTGTTAATTTGAAACAAGTCTTTGATAAACTATGAAGTCATTTATGTTTTCTTGTTTTCATGACAGGTGGTCTAATACATTTCACTGCATATTTGCATATTTAATTATTTATTTATTACCTCCACATAGGAGGTTCTGTTTTTGCTGACATGTATCTGGTTATCTGTTTGTGTTCAAAATAACTTGAAAAGTTCTGAATGGATTTGGATGAAATTTTCAGGATTTGTTAGAAATGGGACGAGGAAACAAGTGATTCCATTTTGGTGGTGATCTGGATCACTGTCTGGATCCAGGAATAAAAAAAAAAAAAAACTTTATCATTTGGATATAGGGCATGATAGCACTGATCTGCATATGAGGTCATTCGGTGCCATCTAGTGGAGGAAAGTACAAACACTACCCTGGCGGAGGTCTGCGCTCTCCGAGTGCTTTTCTAGTTTATTTATTTTATTTTATTTTATGGGTAAGAAACCAAATATGGTAACTTCATAGACCTTAACCCTTAAAGACCCAAATATTCTTCCTTTCTATGAACTTTTATGAATATCTACAGGATTAGTCAATTAAATGTTGAAAACTACCTGATTTTTACTGAAAGAAAAACCCAATATACAGAAGACAACATAACAATAAATGGTGATAAAGCACTTAAGGACGGTTAAATATAGAGAAACATTCATTTTGGAAGTAACACATATGTCACAGTGGGTCCTTATGGGTTATTTTTCTACATAATAATACAAAAATTGAAAAATGCCACCAAAATAATAACGTCTTCGTAGGTTCTCCAACAGTACACTAAGGATGAAATCTTTTATTTCTGCGTATTTCTGCATGTCCTATAAAGGGTTAATACAACAGCTGGTTACCGAAGCATTCAAACCCCCCACCTCTTCCTTTTGGACTTGCAGAAGCCGTCAGAGCCAGTAAGTTGTGAGAAAATCACTTCAGGTTGTTATGATCAGAACTCTCTCCATTTTCTTGCTGAACCATAAACATACAGTATTAGCTCCTCACCTCTCACCTCAGTGTTTAGACACTTTCCACACTGCTGAGGAGCCTACTACGCTTGATGTGGAAAGATTTTTTTTTTTTCCGTCTTCTGGCGTTTGTATGTAGTGAGGCAGAAAGGCTACTGAGGCTGCACCACCTCTGGACGCTGCATGGGGAGACAGCTCAGTGCTCTGGGCGTATAATCAACACTCAGCCGGCTGGTACAAAGCCCCCTCCCATCCCCAAGAAATGTGTGAGGGCTGTATTTCATGACACTGTGCGCTCCCCAGGGAGAATTTCTCTGGTGTGGTTGTGTGACTTGATGTGTTTTGCCTTTTTATAGCAGCAGAAGCTAGTTGTAATTTTGGCTCTTTGGTTTTTGCAGCAGCCGACACAGAGCTTCATCTGGTATTTTGTTGAACTCTGAAACAGCTGGAAGTAGTTTTTGCTGCGAAGAAAGCGATTTGTGTTGATATGCAAGGGATAATATACAGTGAACAGTTGTTACTGTGAAACAAGATAGGCTGAAACAGGGCTTGAATCACCCTGAAGACATTTATTTGGCAATAGGAACATTATTTTGTGTAATACATGGCTGTTTCCCAGAGAAATTATTATTAAAAAAGACAAAAAAAAACCCCACTGATTTAAAAAAAAACATTTTATTGCTTTAGGGCAGGGGTGTCAAACTGATTTTAGTTCAGGGGCCACATTGAGCTAAATTTGATCTGAAGTGGGCTGAGCTAGTAAAATAATAACATAATAATATATAAATAATGTCAACTCCAAACTTTTCTCTGTGTTTTAGAGCCAAAAAAGTACATTTACATGATGAAAATGTTTAAATCTACAAACTATCCATTTAAACAATGTGGATTGTGGAGGTAAAAGTATATAAGTTTGTACTTCCTACTCCTTTGCAAGCATGTGTTACTTTATTTATTTAATTATTATTATTATTATTATTATTATTATTATTATTATTATTATTATTATTATTATTATTATTAT
>JAQQZY010000017.1:5786071-5798900 GCA_030068375.1 Ostorhinchus rueppellii | reverse complement strand
CTCACATTCACACCTATGGGCAATTTAGATTAGCCCATTAACCTATCAGTGCATGTCTTTGGATTGTGGGAGGAAGTGGAGTACCCGGAGAAAACCCACGCAGACACGGGGAGAACATGAAAACTCCACACAGAAAGGTCCCACCAGTGACTGGTGTTGTAATCGAACCCAGAACCTCTTTGCTGTGAGGCACGAGTGCTAACCACTGCACCACCGTGTCGCATAAAATTCATACTCAGCAAATTCAAATTCAGCACATATGGAAAACTCATTTCAGCATTTTGTGTCCACATATGGACACACATCTGGCAACTGGTGTGTGTGTGGTGCTGCTCTAATCACAAGTATTTCCTCTTCATCTAGGTGCCATTTGACACAGACTTTTCAAATAAAATATTAAAGAAAAAAACTAAACTTAAACTAAATTTAAAAGAATAAACTCATTCAAATATAAAGATTGGGAAACTGAGGTGTTTTCAATCCTCAGAGTTTAAATATTTACAAATTCAGTTCTATTTTTTTAGTAGATTTTTGCTTCCACACGTTTAATTGTGTTGCTTTACTATCTTTTCAAGGCTCAAAGTTCAATGCTCAGTTCGTCAGTCCCATCGTGGACTTTGTGAGCAAAGTCGAAACTAAGACAAACTACGACACATTTGTTGGTATTTTTCGGCGAAATGACTTCATTTCTAACCCTGTAAATAAAACACACATCATATTTCCTTGTTTCAGTTTAACATATTTTGTGTAATTCCTTGTTTGAGTTTAATATTGTTTCATTGTTCGTTCAATCAGTCAGACTGTTGGCTAGGTCAGAGTGAACTAGCTAGTGTCACAGGGTCATAGACCATTTTCTTGAAAAGGAACAGAGGAAGAATTTACTTAGAAATAAATGGACAAATCTTATGATGTAAGCTGACAATGAGCTTCCCCTCTTTAAAAGACCAGCAGCCACCACTGCCCCAAACTGGAGCGAAATGGTCAAATTTTGTGGTAGATATTATTGAAATGATGAAAAACAGTAATGTCTTTCCCTTTTTTATATGTATATGTTTGTGTAATATTGTAACCCTTCTCACTTTTTCCTCTCTTCTGTCAAACGTGGTAACATATTTTCCTTGGTTTTGACTTTAAATCTTCATAAGATGATGGGCTGTGTTCATTGTGCTTTTGTTGAGTTAGTGTTATTGAAACTTTTCCATGCAAAGTAAATCACAAAAAAAAAGAAAAGAATTGAAATAAAACAAGGCAGTAAAACAGAACATTGAACAACCTAACATGATTAAATGTTTGTCGCAGTTCCATTGATGTCCTGAACTTTCTGATTCATCCAGTGGTTCTTCTTTCCCACAGTCATCAGCAGTTCGTTAGACCAGCGGAATGGGGAATCTAGATTGATGAAAACAATCTTTCATCACCTTGGTAACACTCAAATTGTTTAAGTGTGTTATGACAATGACTCTTTCTTCCAGATTCCAATGTCTTTGTTTTTGAAAAACTGTTCAGTTTTTGTCCTTTGTGGAAATGCTTAACATGCTCATGTTTAGTATGTTGTGTAAGTGACGTAAAAGATCTGTCACAGAATCTGCACTGGTAGGGTTTCTCTCCAGTTTGGGTTCATTGATGGATTTTTAAATTATTAGCTTTGGTGAAAGTCTTTCCACATCGATCATATTCTTATGGTTTTTCTCCTGTGTGGATGCATTGATGGACTTGAACCCCACACATTCAGGTGAAACTTTTCCCACACTAGTCAAATTTATATGCTCTTGCTCCATTGTGGATGCATTGGTGAGTATTTAAGTTACTTGCCATGTTGAGGGTCTTTCCACATTGTGGATGCGCTGGTGGCTATTTAGGTTGCCTGCTGTGGTGAAACTCCTTCCACACTGGAAACATTCATATATTCTTTCTCCAGTGTGAATGCGTTGGTGGATTTTTAGGTTACCTGCTGTAGTGAAAGTCTTTCCACATTGATCACATTCATATGGTTTTTCTCCAGTGTGGATACGTTGGTGGATTTGAAGCCCACATATTCTGGTGAAACGCTTACCACACCAGTAACATTCGTATGGTTTTTCTCCAGTGTGGATGCGTTGGTGGACTCGAAGTGTACTCATGTGGGTAAAACTCTTTCCACAGTGGTCACACTTATATGGTCTTTCTCCAGTGTGGATGTGTAGGTGACTATTTAGGCTACTTGCCATTGTGAAACTCCTGCCACACTGGTAACAGTCATATGGTCTTTCTCCAGTGTGGCTGCGTAGGTGTTTCTTTAAGTGACTTGCTGTGATGAAGGTTTTTCCACACTGGTCACATTTATATGGTCTTTCTCCAGTGTGGATGCGCTGATGTTCTTTTAGGTGACGTGCTGAGACGAAACTTTTTCCACAATAACCACATTCACATGGTTTTTCTCCAGTGTGGATGAGTTGGTGACTTTTTAGGTTACCTGCCGTGGTGAAGGTCTTTCCACATTCATTACATTCATATGGTCTTTCTCCTGTGTGAGTGCGTACGTGTCTTTTTAGGTCACGTGCTGTATTGAAAGTCTTTCCACACTGTTCACATTCATATGGTTTTTCTCCAGTGTGGATGCGTGTGTGGACTTGAAGCGTACTTATTTGATTGAAACGCTTTCCACACTGGTCACACTCATATGGTCTTTCTCCAGTGTGGGTGCGTTGGTGTTTTCTTAGGTCACTTGCTGTGATGAAATTCTTGCCACACTGGTCACATTCATATGGCCTTTCTCCAGTGTGGATTCGTTGGTGGACTTTTAGATCACGTGCTGTGGTGAAAGTTTTTCCACACTGGTCACATTTATATGGTCTTTCTCCAGTGTGGATACGTTGGTGGACTTTCATATTATCTTCTGTGGTGAAAGTCTTTCCACACTGATTACACTCATATGGTCTTTCTCCAGTGTGGATGCGTTGGTGGCGTTTTAGGTTACCTGCTGTGGTGAAAGCATTGCCACACTGGTCACAATTATATGGTTTTTCTCCAGTGTGGATGCGTTGGTGAATTTTTAGGGAATCTGCTGTGGTGAAAAGCTTTCCACACTGGTCACAGGTGGGTCTTCCATCCATGTTTGTTTGAATGAAGTGATTTTTTTTTTTAGATTAAACTCCACCTTTGGCTTCTCTCTACATAAAAACACAAAGAAACAGAAGAGGTCATCACTGAAATACAATGGAATGTAACAGAAAAAATACATCTGTTTCAAACCAGATTCAGCAGAGACAAAATTAAATAGGTAGACAATTGACTGGACATTTTCAAACGTTGAAAAACTCAATTCTCTTATTCTACATATGAAAGTTGATGCAGATGTGACAATATACAAATGAGTTCTAACAGTTGTTTCTTGACAAAACTTCAGAAATTGTTGCACTGCCACAATCATATGATGTCATGTTAGGTCACCAACTTGGATGTATTGAATCAAATTTGTCCAAATCTGAGGTGGATATGTTCAACCTGCACATCAAAACACCAAAACACGATGTTTATTGTAACAACTAGGTGGCGCTATGGGTCAGATTCAATTATTGTTAATATTTTATTTTACCAGGTAAAATCAATTGAGAACAGCTTCTCATTTCTCATGATGACCTAGCAAGAGGCCCCAACAGACAAAAACAAAACAAAATAGAAGAAAAGAAAAATGGATAAAAGGAAACAGTACAAATGAATCAAGACTTGTAACCAATGGTGAAGACACTATGAAGTTAAAAACAACAGAAATAACTACTAGAATGTATGAGGAGAGAGCAGAAGGGGAGAGTCAACATGTGCAACAGTCAACTAGGGAATGTTGTAGTTTGTGTTTAAACATATGGAGTGATGGGAGAGCTGAAAGTTTAAGGGAGTTTTGACGGGAGTTCCAATCATTTACTACAGCAAAACAAAAGGAATTCTGACTGAAGACAGTAAGAGCTTTAGGAAGAGACAGAGGAATGAAATATCTGGACCTCAGGTGGTAGTTATTGTGGGAAAGGTGCAAAAGGTTGGAGAGGTATTGAGGAGTTTTCCTTAGAAGAGTCTGAGCTGTCAGCACAGGTGGTCTTGGGGGGCGGTCATGTGACACTGTGTTTTTACGACTGAATAACATGCATTTAGTCTTCTGTGAGTTGAAACTACAGCCCGACCAATATGAGATTTTTGGGGCCGATGCCGATACCGATATTGGGGGTAAAAAAAGCTGATCTCTGATATATCGGCTGATAACTGATATATTGGTCAATATATGACATAAGCAGGGCTCTAGAGTGTGACCAATTTGGTCGCGCATTTGACCTAATTTCTCAATACTGCGACTAAAAAAAATCTGAGGTCACACTGTTGGGACCAGCCATTCAAGGAAAAAAAAAAAGAAAAGTTTCCACAACTCTGAAAGTCTCTGTGTGACCAACAACAGACACACATTCTGCCCATATCATGGTCTAAACCAGGGGTCGGCAACCTTAGACACTCAAAGAGGCTTTTAGACTTGTTTCCCACAGAAAAAAAACCCATGGGGGGCCACAAAACCCTTTTGACAACAAAAAAATACTGCAAACATACTTTTTTTTTGTTTTTAACCTTAATGCTATGTATAAAAAACATAACGCCTAAAAGAGTACATTCACCAAATTAAACTGTGTCCATACTGAATCTGTTTCACAGATCATGTGAGTTGGAGCTGATTTAGTAACAGGATGCACCGAAGACTGAATCTGTCAGATGGACAAAATAACTGCACAACCCATTCTGCGTGTTTGTCCTGATGAATATGGAATATGGGCGTTTGTGACAGAAGGCACACAATTATTGGGAGGAGTAAATGCAAATAATTATTTAGCGCAAAGTGATTTACCAAACCTGAAACTGATTGCGGTGGCTGATTTTGCATCTATTAATTCTCTCTCTGACTCTCTTTCTCTCGCATAGGGTAGATACCCCCCCCCCGGTCTAAACCAACCAGAGATAGTCAGGGGTGGGACCTCTCTGATTGGCCATGGTCCAGACATGCCTGAAGGCCTAGCTGCATGTGTGTACGTTTCAAAGTGCAGATAGAGAGTGATGAGTGTCCCAGGCGTAGAAGTGGATGTAGCTGCAGGAGAAAAGATGAAAAGACCAATTGATAACTTTTTCATTAAGTTACGGCCTGCTCCGGCCAAAATTCATAGCCAGTGCTCAGCCTCTGACACGGAGCTATCAGCCTCACAGGTTATATCGAACCTCGGTTCGGAGACGGAATCAGATAATGAGCCGATGGACTGTAAAAGTAAACTGCGGTCAAGCTAGCCGCTAGCGCTTTTGTCGTGCGCTAGCAGCTAGCGACAATTGCGGTAGATGAGCTGAATGGAGCAGATGTCCCTCCTGGGCAACAAAAATAAGAGCTCATTTATGCTCTATGTTAAAAACGCAGACAGATACTGACGGAGCGTTCGCTCCATCCTTCGTACGTTACTTACGTAATTCTGTCCATTTTCCTGCAGCTTGTGAATGTGAACCCAGACGGAGAATAAGGAGCAGTACAACAAGGAACTGTGGAGGCAGTGTTGACATTTGAAGAGAATTATTTTCTTAAATAACAATACTTTTCATACAGTGGCTGCATGAGTATGAGTCCTGTGTACTTTTGGAATAATCATACTCCAGAACCCCTTTCAGGACATAAGTCTTGGTTTTTCATCTAAAAAAAGCATTAAAGAGTAAATTCAATGATCAATAAAAATAAATTTTTCCCATAAGTACCACATGATTTTGATCATTCTGGCATGAGTCCTTCATATTCTATGAGCACAAATACTATTAACTACTTTTACTGTACCTATGAAGTAATCATACTACAGAATCCCTTCCAAGCTACAAAACTCTGTTTTTTCCATGTAAAAGGCTTCAATAGGAAATTCAATGATTTTTTTTTTTCCCATAGGTACCTCATGATTTTGATACTAATGGCATTAGACTGTCATATACTACTAGCACAAATACTATGAACTACTTTTACTGTGTACTTTTGGAGTAATCACACACTTTTTTTTTTGTCTGAAATAGGCTTTAAAACTAATTCTGATGATGAATAAGATTTATTTTTCCCATATGTACCTCAAGATTTTTATATTTTCTGGCCACCATGATCACTATTAGCACAAACTCAAAATTGAGGAGGAGAAAAAATGTCGGCGGTGTGGTCATTTTTTACTGTGTCAAAAGAAGATAACCGAAAAGCCATATGCAACACTTGCAAAGCTGAGGTCATGCGAGGAGGCTGCCACGTCAAGTCATTCAACACCACTAATTTAATTGGCCATTTGAAAAACCACGACCCAGAAGTACACAAAAAATGGCAGGAAGCTAACGCTAGTAACGTTAGCCAGCACAGCAAACCCAAAGCAGCTGCAGACAGGCCAATACAACAAGCACTAGAGCAAAGCAGGAAATTCACAAAAGACAGCGCAAAAGTCAAGTCAATCACCAACAAGATAATGGAAATGAATGCTCTTGAGGACCAACCATTCTCTATAGTCGAAGACCAAGGATTTCGGTGTTTGATGGAGCATACTGAGCCCCACTACAGCCTACCAAGTTGGCGTTACTTCGCCGATGTTTCCCTACCAGCGTCACATGAAGTCGTGGCGACGCATATTCACAAAATTTTGGATAATTTGACTGACATTAGTTTCACTACAGATATATGGAGTTTGGATGTAAGTCAGATGAGTATGCTGAGCCTTACGGCTCAATGGATCGATGATAACTTTGAAATGAAGAGGGCTGTTCTATACGCACGAGAGTTCTCTGGATCCCACACGGGCACTGCCATAGCTAGTGCATTTGATTCCATGTTTGCGCAGTGGCATATTGAAAAAGACAATGTACATGTCGTGCTTCGCGACAATGCACAGAATATGCAAAAGGCAATGGACGAGTGTGGCGTTAAAAGCCTGGGCTGCATGGCTCATACACTGCCGTTAGCGTTGCACGATGGAGTGTTAAGCCAACGAAGCATCTCTGACTGTGTGAGTATTGGAAGGAAAATAGTCGGACACTTCCGTCACTCTCAGTTAGCCACCTTGCGACAGAGACATACAACAAGAGCTGGGAATGAAAACAAAGGCCCTTCAACAAGACGTCACGACCAGGTAGAATAGCACGTTTTCTATAATGCAAAGTCTGCTGGAGCAGAAGCGTGAAATTGGTGTGTATGGAGCAGATCACGAGCTGCCTGTTTGTTTCAGCGCACATCAGTGGGGCCTTGTTGAAAATATGACTGCACTTCTCGCTCTATTTGAAAAATTAACGGGAGAGATCAGCACACACCTGGCTACTACTGCTGACGTGATTCCCTCTGTTGTGGCTCTCAAACGTCTGCTGAGTAAGGCAGCTTACACAGACTTTGGAGTTCGCACAGCAAAGAACACTCTTCTGGAAGCAGTGAGTGAGAGATTCTAAAGTGCTTTCTCCGAGCCGCTTTACTTGTCAACGAGCCTGGACCCCAGGTATAAAGACCGTTATTTTGACGAGGTTACCAAGCAAGCGGCTATAAACATGCTCCAGATCCAAGTGGACAAGATGATGATGAACAGCGACAGTGCTACGGAGACACCGGACACAGAAGAACCGCAAAACAAGAATAAAAAGGTGAGCGAGGGTGGAAAGTCGCTGCTTGACATGCACGATGAAATTCTGGAGGAAAACTCTACCATGAAACAACGAGCCCCACAAGACTTCAGGTAAAATTCAAACGCCTCTCTTTTACTCAAATAACGGAGGCTGTTATAATAATTGTGATTTTATATTTTAGTGTGTATGCTCCATTAGAACTTTGTTGAAAAATGAATTGTTATAATTAAGTAGTGCCACACACACACACACACACACACACATTGAGACTGTGTAATGAATGTGTTTTTCACCTGGATGTATAATTAAGTAATGGTACGCTGCCCTTTTGAGGTCGACCTTTAGAAGGGTACTGGTCATCTGACCAGAGCAAAGTTCAGCAGAGCTCTGAAGCAGAGAATGTTGTCAACATTGCTGGTAATTTATCAGACATACACCTAGTACACTTGACTTGTCTACTTTGTTGTAGGTGCATGGCTATCTGAATGAGCCACCCATTCCCAGATATGAGAGCCCACTGCAGTATTGGAAGAGCAACACGTCTCGCTTTCCTGCTCTGGCCAGAGCAGCACGCAAGTACCTTTCAGCTCCATGTACGAGTGTCGACAGCGAACGTCTCTTCTCTGCTGCATCACACATTTTTGATGAAAAGAGAAACAGGATCCACTGTGAGAAAGCAGAAATGCTTCTCTTTGTAAAAAAAAATCTGCCTTTGCTGATGAAGCAGGCCTAGATTGTAGGCCAGAGTTACATCTCAGCTCTCATTGTAATTTGTCCTAATTTCAATCTAACATTTTAAAAGATTGGACTTGAAAGTGACTTTCACTGATTTTTTTTTTTTTATTTATTGTTTTTTTAATTATTGATTTATCCTCAAATTTTCTGTCTAAACTCTCACAGGATAAAATAAGTTTATTTTTACTTCAACTTTTTTATTGTCAAAGCAGAGATGTTTACAAGGCAGAACATGAAAGTAGACAAGAATAAATGAAGATAAAATATAAATGAAGGTATAATGCAGATAATGCATTTCATGAAGAAGGGAGGACTTCAGAGTCAGACAAGTTTAAGTTTTGTTTTGGTTCAGTACTTTTGTCTGTACTACAGATATTTGCTCTGGATGTTGACCTTAGCTCTGGAAAAGAAATAACAGTTCTTTCACGCAACAGACAGCACTGGGAGCTAAGGAGTTTTTTTTAAAGGATTTTGGTGCTGAGGCTTAAGTTTATTGTAATTTGACAAAATGTGATGCAGTTTCTTTACTTGGTAATACACAATATGCCCCCAAAATCTGAAGTGTATGTGGTGACATGTGAACCATGTAAAATGCAGATTAAGAGTGACATGGTGATTTATTATCCTTTATGCATTTTTTTTTTAATCTTAACTTTCTCATAGGGGTTTTGTGAATAAAATAAATTAAGTTTTATGTAGTTGACATGTTTTGATAATGAAAGAAGACATTCAGAAATTCAGTTTGCATTTTTCAGTCTGTATACAATTGTAAAAAATAATATCGGTAAATATCGGTTATCGGCCTTGATAGCTGGCATAATATCGAATATCGGCATCGGCCAAAATTTTCACATCGGTGCATCCCTAGCATTTGTGGATCTGTCACTGCAGAAATGTAGCAAAACTCACGTGCGTAAAGAGAGCCAATGGAGAAGCTGCTTGACTTGAAACCAATGATTTGTCTGTATTTATGGGTCTTGTAAGTGAAAATACTTTGACTTTTCAGACATTCATGTCTCTATATGTATTTACAGATTCATTTAGACATTTGCAAATCCGACTGCACACACACAGATGTAGATACGGACACAACTCCAACTGTGGACAGACTGATTCAAGTACAGACACAAACAATATTGCTACAACAATGGCCCCATAAAACTACATCTAGCGCCTGTGGAGTCTTTTGTGAAATGGTAAAAGGACTGCACTTATACAGCATATTTTCATGGTGCCTTTGTGGTGCACTCAAAGCGCTTTACAAAGCCTCACATTCACACATAAACACACACACACACACACACTGGCGGCTGCTGCCAGACCTACCGGGAGCAATTTAGGGTTCAGTGTCTTGCTCAAGGACACTTCGACATGGGAGCCAGATTTGAACCGCCAACCCTTTGGTCATTGGACAACTCGCTCTACCAACTGAGCCACAGACGCCCACACCTTATGGCTCCACACATTACTCTTTCCCTCTGCCTGTGAAATGAAACTGGGTGGCCATGGCTCAGGTGGTAGGGTGGGTCATCCAATAACCGCTTGTCCTACTCAGTCCGTTGTGTCCTTGGGCAAGACACTTCACCCTTGCCTCTAGTTCCACTCACACTGGTGTATGAATGTGTATGAATGTTCGGTGGTGGGAGGGGCCGTAGGTGCGAAATGGCAGCCACACTTCTGTCAGTCTGTCCCAGGGCAGCTGTGGATACAAACATAGTTTACCACCACCAGACGGAGAATGTGAGAGCGAATGAATGATGGATCAATAATGTAAAGCACTTTGGGTGACTTGAAAAAGCGCTATAAAAATCTAATCCCTTATTATTATATACATTTAATGTATTTTGTTTATTAACATAGAATTTGATTCTATAGTTGACCATTTGAAAATAAAAACAAGTGGCTGCATTTAGCTGAAAGTGATAGTACATTGGCTAATGTGAGGTGTTTTTAAACTAATACATTATGTGCTTTTAAAAGGCTTATTCATTAAAACATCTGACCAATGTCAATTAGTCATATTTACTAGTTAATGAAAACTTCCATCTGCAGCCACTGGGTATTTATAAACAGATCAAAAATAAAAGTTTAACAAGTGGTCATGACGTACTTTGAGATGCTATTGCCTTCTGACTAGGATTGATAAATTAAAAAATTAAATCTGCTGCAGTTGGATTGTTGTCGATACATTTTCAAAGACTGGGCCAATGATCTGCCACAGTGGACTGAAGGGTCATTTACACACATCTGCTGCTACTCCATCCAGTCACGTGCTAAGAGACTACAGTGGTCCCTCACTATATCGTGGTTCACCTTCCGTGGTCTCACTGTTTTGCAGATTTTTTTGTACAATTTTGCATGTTTTTTTTTTTTTGTTTGTTTTTTAAACAGTGTATGAACATGCATTGTGTTCTGTCCTGATTGGCTAAAGGACTGTACACCATTGTCGATTTATCTCCTCCGTGCCGTGTCTCGTATACAGTACAGAATGCGTTCAGCCAAAGTTACATAAATGTTCTATCCTATCAGTGTGACACTGAAGTGCTGAATGTTTGCAAGTTTTCTCCTCAACAAAACTTAGACTGTCGACGAAACATTCTGCACCGACAAAGACGTCTGCGGTTGCACCAGAAAGGCAGAGAAAGATGCTAACCACTACACAAAAAGTTGGATTTCTGGACATGCTGAAGGTAGGCAGAAGTTACGTGGCTGTAGACACCATTATGGAATAAATAAATCTTTGGTTCGTTACATAAAGTAGTTGGAAAATAACATAAAGACGACAGCAGCAATAAGTCTGAACAAGGATGCAAAAAGGGTTTTAAATGTCCGCAACGGAAAAAGAGGCTACAGTGGAGCAGCACCAGGACGCAGAGGGACGGTCAGAGGAACTGTGGAATACGTGTGAGTCACTTAATAATTTATGTTTCCAACCTCATAGATTGACCATTGAAATTTGACTTTGAGAGTGTTTAAACAAGAGAGAAATGTAAGAAAATGTTCATGCCTGTCGAAAAAAAAGTGTATAAAGTGAGTGGTGAGGGGTTTTATAGCCTTAAAGCATATAAAATAATCGTAAAAAATAAAGCGGACTACTTCACGGATTTCACCTATTGCAGGTTATTTTTTAGAACATAACCCCCACGATAAATGAGGGATCAAATCAAGTTTATTTATATAGCCCTTTACAAAAACCTGAGAGGTCCCCAAAGTGCTTTACAACAAAGGTAAACACGGTACATGATAAATAAAAAGCAGGAAAGTGCTGTACAGTAAGAGTATAAAACAATCCATAAAGCTAAACATTGTTACAATAAAAAAAACAGTACAAGTGAAATCAGAGTGCGTTAAAAAAAAAAAAAAACCTAAGCACAAGGCTTCCCTAGTCAGAAGAGAAAGCCAGTCTAAAAAAGTGGGTCTTTAACCTAGATTTAAAAAGGCCAAGATCAGTAATGGTGCGGATGTCAGGGGGCAGACTGTTCCACAACCTGGGGGCAGCAACAGCGAAAGATCGATCACCCCACTGTTTGAGTCTTGACCTTGGAACCTGTAGCAGTAGCTGACCGGAGGAACGAAGGACCCTGCAAAGTTTTGGAAGGTTAAACTCTCCGACAGGTAGGAGGGAGCCCGGCCATTAGTCCAGCCTTGAACTAATGAAGACATGAATTGCTTTTTCAAGATCATGGCGGCTAAGAAAAGGCTTCGCTTTGGCCAGGAGGCGGAGTTGAAAAAAACTTGATCTTACAACAGAGCGGAACCGTTTTTTCCAAGATCTCCCACCCCACCTTTAAGGTGCAAAAAATTTTGTGCCAGCCACTGCTTCACATCAGAAATGCAGTCGACTACTTTAATGTCAGCAGTACTTTCATTGGGTGCCATGGGCAAGAATAGCTGCAAATCATCAGGGACCACTGTATAGTTAGTTTACACTTGGAGTACATTTCAGAGCCAGCACTTACTTTTAACATATACTGTAGTCAAGTCATGAACTTTAATCAGTACTTGTACTTTCACCAGACTTCTGTACATAAGTATCTGTACTTCTACTCAGGTACTGAATGTGTACTTTTGTACATGTTGTAGGTGAATCTACACAAATTACTAATGTAGTACAAAGTTCACTAGCATTTAAACAATGAATCTAATATTCCTGATTCCGCTGGCATAGTATCTGATTGTTTGGAAATGGTTCACATTCCATTAAACTCAGCTGATTGAAGTGCTGACTGCAGTTTTGTTGTTGGGTCCATAATCTGCCAAACTCGTCTTCTCTTCTGATCGTATGAGGCCATTTTGTCCTCCTTTGTGTAAAATGTAAAACTTTAATTGGTCCAACAATATATATATATATATATATATATACACACACACACACATATACATACATACATATACACACAACCAACGCCCAATGGCTGACAGACTTACAGGCAGAGCACAGCCAACTCCCAGAACAAGACCCAGTGGTCATCACCCT
>JAQQZY010000017.1:5489891-5504076 GCA_030068375.1 Ostorhinchus rueppellii | reverse complement strand
CAAATGTCTTCAGTATGCAACAAAAACAAAGGAATTGAACTTGCTGTTCCAATACTTTTGGAGGTGACTGTACATGTAAAACCACTGCAGCTCACTTCTAAAATCCACTGCACCTGTGATTAAAATGGCTAAAGGCTGAGAGCACTGACAGATGCCTTTGCACCAAAACTCCCAGAGTCAAGCATCAGAGCCACATCAATAACAAGAGACATTGGCGTTTTCATTCCAGCTGATATCAAATCAAATCAAATTTTATTTATATAGCGCCAAATCATAACAAAAGTTACCTCATGACACTATATATGAAGCTGGTGGAAACCAGACTCTGAAGCCAATTTACAGAAACCCAACAGGATCCTCCAGGAGCAAACACTTGTAACTGGTGACAGTGGCATGGAAAAACTTCCTTTAAGAAGGCAGAGACCTCAAGCAGACCCTGACTCCTGGAGGATGGCCATCTGCCATGACCAGTTGGGGTAAAAGAGAGAGGGTAAAGGAGGAGAAAAAGAGAGTGAAAGACTTGGAGGGAGGGGGAGGATGGAAGAAGTAGGGAGAGACGCAAAGATGCAACTGATGCACAGATAACTGAAGTAGAACTGTCTTAAGTAGATCAGCTGGTGTTCGTATAATTACATCTATGGAATTATATGATATACACTATCATCAACTATAGGGTTAAGTGAGTGATGATGAAGGCAGGAGAGGGGCAGGACCACAGCAGAAGTTCCATGGAAAATCTGTGACGATCATGGGAGAACCTGTGAGGCGATAAAGCACAGAGACATCAGGGAAGAAGTCAAGTCAATAGCATTTTTGCACTGAGGCATTAAAAGAAGAGAAAATTAGGAGAGAAAAGGTCAGAGAAGAGGAGGAGCAGAGCAGAGAGGAGGAGGATCAGAGAAGAGCTCAGTGTGTCAAGATGAGTCTCCCAACAGTCTAAGCCTATAGCAGCATAATGAAGAGCAGCCTGAGCCATCATAACTCTAGAGGCACATTTCCACTGGCTCTCTAAGTGTCAGCCCCGCACGGCAAAGCTTGGTTCCCTCGGTTTTCCATGGGCACCAGCACGCTTCCAAAGCTGCCGATTTTGGTACCTGCTTCGTTGGGGTTCCTTCCATGCAGCGCTGGTGACGTAAGGGTGACGTAGCAACACGAAGGGCACTGATTGGTTAATAGTTCTAACGAAAGGTCGGTGCGGCTCAGCTTGAACAACACACCCGGCATCGTTGAAAAACCAGCGACAGAGCAGGACCGCAGTTTCACCAGCGATTTTTGGATGTTTTGGAAGATGTCTCAGAAGATGAATCCATGGTAAACACTTTTTTGACTCTACTGGCAGATGAAAAAGTACGAGATCTGGACGACACTATCCAAAATGAGGAAATGATGCTGTAGGAACTTTCTCGTCTTGACTGCGGTGACTCCGCCCACATTGTAGTTGGGACCAAGCCCGTGGAAAAACCTTCCAACCGAGCTGTACCGTGCTGTGCTGGGCTGGCACCAACTGTGTAGGGCTAGTGGAAAAACACCTTAGGATTCATCAAAAAGGAAAGTTTTTAACCTACTCTTAAACATAAAGAGGATGTCTGCTTCCTGGACTGAGGCAGGGAGGTGGGTCCACAGATTAGAGATTCTGGAGACCACCAGTAGGCCTGCATGTTGAGAGCACAGTGCTGTAGATGGATTATATGGAACTAAAAGCTCTTTCAGGTAAGTAGGCACCTGGCCATGAAGGGTTTTGTAAGTGAGGAGGCTTTTACAGGGAGCCAGTGCAGAGAAGCCAACACAGGTACAATACAATACAATAAGGTCTTTGATACTGGTTCTGGTCAGTACATGAGCACCAGCAGCATTTTTTAAATTTCTTTAATTGAAGGGTCTTTAAGGACTTTTTGGGACAGCCTGAGAGAAGTGAGTTACAGTAACCTAGTCTCCAAGTAATAGGGTATAAAATATGAGGCCATTTCACATTATGCACATATTGTTTGCGCTTTAGAAAATGAATATTTCATTTTATTTGTGTTCTGTAACTGTTAAATAAATGTTTGTTTGTCCAGCCATGTATTCTAGCCATATATTTTGTCATTTTAGTTTTCTCAAAAGTAAAGTGAAATATTGTCTCGTTCTCAATATTGTACCCATTAGTATGTATTGTCTCATCTCATGAGCTGAGTCACACCCCTAATATCAATGCTTGAAAGAGATAATCAGATCAATTATCTTGATAATTTTCAGATTAGTCTACCACTCTGATTTGTAGACATTAATATATGCACCTATAATCTGTGGTCTATTCAATCAAATGTCAAAACTTTTTTCATCAGGTCAGAGAGAGGTCGTCATCATCAAAGTCGCATAAATAATCTGCGGGATCAAAGTTCCTCCATTTGCAATTCAAAACATTCTTGTACTTCCATAAATTGTCAGCCTCCTCCAACTCCAATCAGTGTGCCTCCACCTCCACCACCACCTTTACTGACATTGCCTCCCAGTGGGGACTGTCAGCACAGAGACCCCCCTGTACCATCCAGAAAAGGAACAGATCAGCCAGGGGATGCCAAGGTCAGAACTTCAAAACTACCCTCTAATACAAAAAGTTCCTCAAGAGGAGATGTACGTAACAAACAGAATGAACACACCACCAGCAAATCAAGCATGAGTTCATCAGCCCAACGTAGTGGATCAGACAAACAGCCCAAACACAAAGAGGAAAAGTATCAGTCTGAATCAACAGGTAGGAGGCATAGAACTGGAACCCAGAACTGGATCTCAGATCCGAGCAAGGACAACCCTGAGAAAAAACGATCTCATAAAGATTCAGAATGGAAATATGACTACAAGTCATCTAAAAGCAGGAACTATCATATTGTAGAAAATAAACTCAGAAAAGCCACACCAGACTCTGAACATAGCTCTAAAGAAAGCTACAACCACGAACACAGGAAACACCGGAGTAGTGATCGGCACAGCAGAGATACAGACTCAAAAGACCATAAAAAGTTAGAGCGCCACAAAGACTCCTTAAGAGAAAAAGAAGGTGATAAACTTTCAAAGGACTGTTTATTGAAAGAGGAAAGACAACAGAAAGAGGAAACCAGGAGAAGCCATAAGAGGAGTATATCATCAGAGATGAGCAAAGATAAACGAAGATCAAAAGAGTCATTCAATTGTAAAGATAGGCACAAGAGCTTAAGAAGCTCATCTAAAGAACAACATGTTTCTGGGGGGGAAGATAGTCCCAATAGGAAGCTGTGTTTCATGGAGACATTGAATCTAACCCTGTCACCAATTAAGAAGCCAACCTGTCCTTTTGAGGCCGCTCAGGATGATCCCAAAGCATATGACGATGGACCTGAAGGTGATATTTTTCTACCTAATGTAGAGGATATGTGTGTGATAGATGAAGTGGACAGTAGTGAATTAGAAGGTGGACTGAACGATTGTGTAGAACATTGTACAGATAGTTCCAGGGGAAGAACACATGAGAAGTATGATGATGAGAAAGCTTTGACAGAAAAGCATCACCATCAGAATGAACCTCCAGCTGCTGAAAAGAAACTTGAAGACAATTGCATTCAAACTACCTCAGGTAATATCCAAGACCTTGATGCTGCTGAGAATCCCGTACCAAAATCAGCAGAGAGGAATAGTCCAAAAACAACTGACATAGGCCTTTCTCCTAGTGATAAGGACAGAACCAAGCAGACAGTTAAATCTAGACCATTGGTAACTGAAGAAAACACTTTTACGAGCTTGTGCAAGCAACACAGAAGCACTTCTTCAGAGAAAATAACTTGTATGCATCTTGTATCTGTCTCAGGTACTGATTCCTCTGTCTTCAAAACAAACATAGAATCTTCAAAAACATCTGTGGATCCACCTATTGAAGATTTAACTGTCTCACACTCACAAGTTTCTATCATTGGACACCTTAGAAAGAAGGATAAGTCTGAAATTACTCAAACATGTTCCACTGTCCTACCACAGCAAGACGCATGTCTACTTGCACCTTCCAGTCCACCATCTAAGACAAATGTCTGTAGTATGCAGGAGATTCCCAAAAATGTTGACAACGTTTCTAGTACAATAAACCTAGAGTCACTTCCACAAGAGGGGCTGAGTTTACCTGAGGCTATTTATATTTTAACACATTCAAATGAAGATGTTAGCAGTACAACAGAGGAAACATTAATTGAGAACAAGAGTGAGAAGTATTCTCATCTCACTTTGACACCAAAGAAGAACTTCAGTCCAAGAAAGCATCATGAGTGGAATGTTGAGCCTTCGAGTTCAGTACCACTACTTCACGATGAGGACTCCATGATGAGAACGCTGAGTAACCTGAAGAGAATTCCTGATGCTATAAGCCCTCTAAGGAGCCCGGTACGAGTTGCCAAGAGGAGTCTGCACCATGTTCAGAGCAAGCCAGGCCACGTCAAAAGCCTCCAGATAGGTAATAAAGACCAATTTTGAGTGCATTTATCATCATAGCAGATAAGGAGATAAGTTGAGGTTTAGGGGATAGCTTATTCAAGTTTAAAGGCTGAGCCAAGTGGAGTCTTTAGTGGATGCGATCAGTCTTAAGCTAACATGCTACATTATCAAAATCTTCTGTCTTGTTTATTGTAGAAAGTGTTATTTAAAATGTAACTGTTAAAAAAGATTAATCAAGGCTCATCTGATCTGATCATAATATACTCTTAATGGGAACGCACAGCCAACATTCATAGGGTTGTGCTTTGTTTTGTAAAGAGAGAACATTTTTATGATCCTATTAACACTTGGGGTTTGTATTTGTGGTAATGCCACTTTACAAACTCCATATGACTGAGCAAAGCATATTAAAATCACGCTTAAGGTACAACTTCTATATTTGCTGTCTATAAGCCATAAGTAAAAAGGAGCATCTTGAGGAAGGGAGAACAGCTAGTATGGCACATGATACATACATTTTCCTCAAACTAAAGTTTTATATTAATGTTCATATGAACCAGTTTAGTTTACAGACAGTAGTGTATACATCATACATGAACATAACAGAACACTCAAAGGTAGCCAGATATGTTTTCTGAGGTTATAATCATATGATGCTGATTGATAGGTGAGAGAAATGTCCATTTAACTGTCGTTTCTCTTTCCCTGTACAGAATTCTCCAGTACAACTGTTGATGCCACCTCCAAGACGGTTGATGTAAACAAAGAAAACAAGTACCCTGGTTCTCCACCTAAACATGACACCCAGAATTTGATGGACAAGGTATCTGACCTACCTTCAACTCCCTCTGATATTGAATTGGAGGAGGGGGAAATTATCAGTGAAAGTGATGAAGCTGCTGTAGCTTCCCCTGTTCCTGCAACAATGACGGTGAAGTTAGTGCGATCAGTCAGAAATAAAGCTAGCCCTAAGGCTCTGTTAAAGAGGAAGTCTGAAGAGGGAAGTGTTCCCTCCAAAGAAGGTAAAGAAACAGCTGGAGCGTCAACACGAAGTCCAACTATGAAAAGTCGCTTTAAAACAGTTTGCCCTGCTGAATCTAAAGCTTCTTTTACCAGTATAGAGGATGTTATGGAGACGTTCAAGTTGGTTCGTGCTGAAATTCGAAAAAAGTACATGAAACTACACAAAACCTTCCCTAAGAAAAGTTTCTATGGTGTAATGGAGAATTTCCAGGACTCTTTCCTAGAATTTGTGGAGGGAGCAGATTTGGGTCAGATTTGTTCTAAATCTGGTGACTTGAAAGGCAAATTGAAGAAAATGATTTCATCTGTGTTCAGCAAAGTATTAAATAATGGGATTGTGAAACGTATCTTTGAGCAGCAGGCAATTGACCTGAAACAAAAGCTATGGGACTTTGTAGACGTTCAAGTTGACTACTTGTTGAGAGATGTTTATGCAACATTGAAGAGTCTTTGCAAATCAACCAGACTTCCAGTTGAGTATAGAAAGTCCATTGAGATATCCAGACAGCAACAGAAGGATGTTCACTGTGCTCCAGCCAGCCTGAATCGAATCAAGCCATGTGCTGCGGTGCCTTACAAAACTGGTCTTGGAAGCAGAGGGAAAGATATCAAAATGACAAATATGGAAAAAGACCAAACTGTTGACTCTAATCCACCAACCAGCCCAAATAGAAATGCTGTGGTGACTCTCATTCCACCCAAAAATGTTCTTTCTACCCCAGAAAAAAGTAATTCCTGCTCTTTGGTTGTTTCACACAATGCCTCACTGCTGGATAAAACAGACTTTGAACTGCTCACAGAGCAGCAAGCTTCTAGTTTGACATTTAACCTGGTGCGAGACTCGCAAATGGGAGAAATATTCAAGTGTCTCCTGCAAGGATCTGATTTACTGGAAAGCAGTGTGATTTCAGGAGACCACACTGCCTGGTCCCTCAACACTCCAAGGAAGGATGGGGAGAGACTCATCAGCATCACCACACCAGCTAAATTTGATTCTCCTTCTAAACTGCTTTCACCAAACAAGTTCGATACTCCCTCCAAACTTATCGCAACATGGTCCAGCATTTCACCTCGCAAGGTCTCATTTCCAAAATCCAAGGACCAGGTTCCACTGAATCCTGCTTTTTTTGATGAAAGTTGTTTATTAGAAGTGCCATCAGAGAGCAGATCAGTGCTGGGTGCACAGAGGTCTTTCTCCATTCTAGCTGAAGATCTGGCTGTCTCTCTCACCATTCCGTCACCTCTCAAATCCGACAGTCACCTTAGTTTCCTTCAGCCGCAAAGCATGCACTTCATGTCCACACCGGACAGTGTTATCAGTGCTCACATTAGTGAGGATGCATTACTTGATGGGGAGGACGCCACAGAGTATGATATCCACTTAGCTTTGGACACGGACAACTCCAGCTGTAACTCCAGCTGTGACTCCAGCAGCATAACCTCAGAGACAGTGGACACTCCTTTCACCTTTAAGCCAGACTTGCCCATGCAGGCACTAGTGATGGAAAAGTCCAATGATCATTTCATTGTGAAGATCCGTCAAGCAGCAGGAAGTACCAATACCACATTGATAGCCAACGAAAGCCTCAGTCAGACATTAACAGAGGAGGACCAGCAGTGTGAAGGAGAAGGTATAGACAGCACCAGTCTGTGTATAGTGAAACCACCAGACAGCCCAACAAAATCTTCAGCTGACAATAAAGTTCTGTTAACACACCAAATCACCTCAAGGGATGGTTTTACAGAGAAAGCACTGAAACTGTCGGAGTCTCCACAAACATCGGACAAAACTGGGCCCAACGTTGGTCGCAGCTCTAATCATTTGTTTGTGCAAAGCCAAGCAAACACTGAAGAAGGTATTGCTACAGAGAGACAAACTTGCCACAAAGAAAAAGATGAGGCAACTCAAGAAATTCCATCAAAAGCAATGGTGTCAGAGTGTCAAAAAAGAATCAGTCCCTGTAGAAGTGCCTTGGCAGATTACAGTGTGCACACAACTGCTAAACAGTTTGAAATCCCTCAAAAGATTCAGACTTTGGCACTACAAAGTTTAGATTCAGAGAGAGATGAAATGGAGGTGACGGATTCAGACACAAATCTTATAATAGCAGAGGAAAGGACAGAAAATGACCAGAGGGACGGAGACAGAAAGCGAAAGAGGAACCAAGTAAAATCAAAAGCTAAGCGGTCAAGAAAAGACAAAAACAGTACAGAAGAGATGGTGTGTAACTCCAGCCAAGACAACTGTGATGTCCTGTCATCACCGTCACTGTCACCTAACAGTCTCTCTGCTAAGAATGTCATCAGGAGGAAGGGTGAGGTGGTCGTAGCGTGGACCAGGTCAGTATCCCCTCTACTGAAGATAAATTAATATCCTCTTTAAGCAGCACTATCAGTGTTAAGAAGAACAGTTTGGCCAAAGTCATAGCAATGTTTTCTTGGTTTGTATTTATTCATTCTACCTTTTTGCTTCAGGGAACCAAAGAAACTTTACTATGATGAAAAAATTGAACTTCTTTATCAATAATTTTTGAATAAGCACAAATGCAACTGCATTTTGCAGTTTAATATAAGCCTTCAGCTGCTCCCATCAGTGAACTTGCATGTTATTTGTAGATAGCCCAACAGTCAACAAAAAGGCAGATGGCCATCAATCTACTGGTTCATCTTTAGTCCTGTAGGCAGGACTTTTACAAGTACTTTATAGTATTCCTTGCACCACACCACTGGTATTAACCAGATGTTTATTACTGGTTGAGTGAGGGAGGCTGCACCACAGAGACATCTTTTTTTTTTTTTTTTTTAATGCAAAAACAAGTGTTCCCTGTTTGATTGTTTTCTCTTTCCACCAGTGTCCATTTATTGAGAATTGGTCTATTAGATTATCTAAATGTCTGATATCACTATGCTCTTAATGTACTTGAGCATCAGTGCTGTTTCATTTCATTATGGCATTTTATCTCAAGTTTTTGTGTAACTTATCCACAGTTTGCAGCGTATTGTAATACTGATTTTATCCACTATGTCTGTCAATTTCTCTGAAGTAGGACATTTGTTTTACTTGTCCACTGTATATAAAGGCTTATTTCTGAATAGGTTTGCTCTGCTTCTTCCAGAGATGAAGATCGAGCCATTCTTATTGACCTCAAATCAAAAGGGGCTTCACGAGAGACTTTTTCAGCTTTGGCAGAAAAATTAAATAAGCCATCTGCTCACGTAAGTCAGAACATTATATAAACCAACTATTACATTAGACATTTTGAACACCCCTTTTAGGAAACCTTCTACTGTATAATTTTTAACATGAATGACATTGTGTCAGTTAGAGTCCTGCACGGTTCTGATTTTAACAAACCGCAACCGCCTATACCCATCATATTTAAACCCGCATCCGACCTGTTTTCCAACAGAATTAAAATAAAATTCTGCACCCGAACCGACCCGCTATAAATAAACCCGATATCCAAACCGAACTGGAATGAAAATCAGTCAGAGCCAAAATTAAATACAAACGTTTATTGCCACGACAATCAGTGACATGTGCAGCTTCAGTTGAAGGCAGAGCCAAATGAAAACGGTGCTGAACACAGAGTCTGAATACACAGTTTGTTGGCACATCATGTTTTGTAGCCAAATGTAAGTCGCAAATTAGACCTGCACTCTCCTGCGTCCGACCCGAACTGAATCCATATCCGACACAGCACAAAATATTTCGCCCGTTTCATTAAAATTTGTGGTTCACCCGCCAGGACCCGAACCCATGCAGGACTCTGGTGTCAGGTTAAGCAATCATACTAATAGAATAGAGACCTCTTAAAGGAAATGCAGTGACACACCTGTCTTCTTTTTTAGGTTGCTCAAAGATTTTACCAACTTATGAAGCTTTTTAAGAAGCAGGAGAAGATGGAGACCTGAGACCTGCTGACCGCATTAGCTGGTTTATTAAAACAATGTTCTGTATTAAGAGCCTTTCAATATGATGTGGCACCAACGCTGGGATGGAGGCTGCTACTGTTGTGACAAAAACAAGGAGGTTTTAATCACTTTTAGTCAGTTACTTGAATAATCATCCCAGAGGTACTCCAACAACATCTGAAGCTCTGTGTACTGTGATGTTCAGCAGAAAATAGAGTTGCTGCCAGTGAGAGTATTGTGTTCAGCCTATCTGGTGGTGTGAACAGATGAATAGTGAAATACCAATGTTCTTTGATGCACTTTTGGTTTTAACAATCTACATTATCACTGCTTTTGTTTATACTTGACATGCCATATATTTTTTCCTCTGTCTACAAGATCCCCTCTTGCAAAAATATTCGAGAAATATTGTTGTCAACATCAAGAAAGTGTCTGTCATAGGGCAAGGATATTTCCTGGCTTCATTGCTAATATTCCATCTTTTCCCTTTCACCAAGCGGTTCTCTTTTAGCTAGCATCAGCAGAGTCTGAATATTCAACCCATTGGAAAACCTTGGCCTCTGGAGCTGACTGTTTGTTTTAGAGTACATCTATTCTCTTTGAAATCTAATATTAATCGATGTTCAAGTGAGATGTCCGCTTGATTCATTTGAAGGTTGTTGAAATATTTACATGTCTAATTCATGTACAAGAGTGTTTTTTTTTCCTCTTTTTTTTTTTTTTTTTAAATACATATTAATTAAACCTCTGACTTGTCCAATTGCTTATAAATAATATGGCCTGTAATGTTGAGAATATTATCTATAATTCTTTACTAAAATAAAGTTTTATTTATTTATGATGTTTTATGGAAGGAGAATGCAGATACATTTATAAGTGGTATTCTCTCCTACAAACTCTAATCACCACCCAGATTTCACACAAAGTTAAGTAATGTGTATAATTATTGGTTTATGATCTTTAAATTACATTATGGATAGATTACATTATTAACCTAAAAAAAATTATTCAGACAGTGCCCTTATACAATTGTGTTCAAAATAATAGCAGTCCAACATGACTAACCAGATCAATCACTGTTTTTTGTATAAATTATATTATTACATGGCAAATAATTTACCAGTAGGCGTAATAGTCAAACAAACCAACAGACTCAATATTCTTGATATGCATCCTCCTAAGTCTGTGTAATTGAATAATTAATTGAAAGGGGCATGTTCAAAGTAATAGTGCAGCTGTGGCCTAGTGGTTAGAGCGTTGGACTTAAGATCAGAGAGTTGCAGGTTCAAATCCCACCCTAACCAGTAGGCAATGGCTGAAGTGCCCTTAAGCAAGGCACCTAACCCTACACTGCCCCAGGTTGTAACCAATACCCTGTAATAACTGTAAGTCGCTTTGGATAGAAAGCGTCTGCCAAACGCATAAAAATGTAAATAGTGTGGAGTTCAATCAGTGAGGTCATTCATTATGTGAAGAAACAGGTGGCCCTGCTTTAAGGATGAAGCCAACACACGTACATACAATTCTCTCTGAAAACCTGAGACAGATAGGTCGTGTCAGACATTGTTAAGAAGAACATCGTGCTTTAATTAAAATATTGATTGGAGAGGGGGAAACATATTGTAACAATTTGCCTATTACAGGCCATGTCAGAGACCTGGAAACCTGCACACACACGCACACAACTCAAGATGTAGAAGAATAGCAGATCTTTATTTCATTTAATGTCAGCCGTTAAAATGCATTTAGAGCCCAGTCAGACCCAGGATGAACCACAGCTGACAGGCTAATAAAGTATGTCTTGAGGGCGAACCCCACACCACAACAGGGAAACTATCACTGCACGCTTTAAACCACCGCACACTGACCCAGAAGTACTGCACACACTTAGCACAGGGAGCAGACTTGCACCTGCTCATACAGCAACCCACCCTTAAGACGCCTGGCAGCCCAGCCATCCGCTGTTTTAGCCACATAATCGCTAACTGAAGAGAACTTCTCCCTAGGGGCCACTCCCAGTACAATATCAACAGGTAGAACTATCTCTTGTCCAAACAGGACTTTGTATGGTGTGAAGCCAGTACTAGCATGGACACTACTTCTGTAAGCCATCATAATAGGGCAACAAGGAGTCCCAGTTCAGCTGATTGTTGTCAGCAGGGGCAGCATAGTCAACAATGTACGATTGAACCTCTCAATCAAACCATCAGACTGGGGGTGATAAGGGGATGTGCGGGTTTTATTGATCTCAAGCAACCTACACAGCTACTTAAACAGATTAGACTCAAAATTTCTCCCTTGGTCAGAATGAATGCTGTGGGGGGCACCGAACCAACCACCAACCACTCTTCTGCTAAGAGGTGAGCAATAGTAGAGGCTTCTTGGTTGGGCATGGGAAAGGCTTCAGTCCACATTGAATAATAATCAGTCACGAGAATAAATTTATTTTTATGTCGAGTTTCTGGCAAGGGACCTAGAACATAAAGTGCAATACATTCGTAAGGCCAGGAAGGGATGGAGGGAGCCAGTGGGGCGCAAGGACGCCACCCCTGATCTTTACGGGATGCACAGTCTGCACACTCCCTACACCACTGTCTTACATTCCCAAACCAACCTGGCCAACAGAACCGGTCTTTCACTTTAGCCTGCAATTTCTGGATCCTCAAGTGACCTCCAGTGATAGTATTATGCAATGAAGCCAAAACGGGGGATCATAGACCTAGCCAACACAACTTGCACCCTAGAAGCTGCATCAGAATGTGAGGGGAGAACACGAACCAAACGATGGTCCTGTATCTGCAGCTGGTCCCATACAGGGGCATATTTCCTCAGCCTCGGCCTACCCTGTAAATCTGCCTGTGCCCCCCCCAGCATCCCCTTTAAGTTGAAGTTATTGACTAACCTCTTCATCATCTTGCTGTGCCTGAGCCAAGTCATCCTCCAGATCAGGAGACTCCTGATTGTGGGCGGTCACTGCATGCACCGATACATTTGGCACCGACTGTGTGTTTGAGGGGTCAGGGAGTAAGGATTCAGTGCTGGCTTGTCCAACAAAATCCGGAAACTGGGACAAACCATGGGCATTAGCATGCTGTCTCCCAGGGCGGTGTACTATTTCATAATTGAAATTAGCCAGTAGTTCCACCCACCAAGCTAATTGCCCCTCTAAATCCCGAAAGTTATGCAGCCACCTCAGGGAGCCATGGTCCGTACATAAAACGAACCATTTGCCCAACAAATAATGTTTGAAGAACTTAGTAAAAGTCACCATAGCCAATACCTCCTTTTTGGTGGTTGCATACCTACGTTCCTCCTCAGTTAATGCCCTACTGGCATAGGCTACCACTCACTCAGCACCCCCTTCTTCCTGGGACAATACCGCGCTGATTCCACCATCACTGGCATCAGTATCCAAAATAAATCTCTTTTGGGGATCAGGATATGCCACTATCTCCACTATCACACGGCTCTAGACAGCTCCCCATCGCCTCTTTTAGAGCTGCATAATTCCCACGGGACTCAGGGGAAAGCCCATTATAAATATCCCGCGCCCGAACAGACAGCAAAAGGGACATAAACTTAAAATCCTCGTCCCAATAATTAACCTCAGCTGCCATCTCAAACTGTTCCATCCAGTCAGACCACTCACGCCCAGTGCCAGTGAAAGTCTCTGGCATAAACACAGGATGTGATGCATTGTTAATTGCTGGGGGAGTGGGTTGGTTTGTTACAGGTGCATGATTTGGCTGAACTAATGAACTGCTTGTTGTGGGATGTGCATTCTCGGTCTGACATTTTTGAAAGAAATATGATCCCACCGCTGCCTCCAGTGGAACAAGTTGCCTATTACAGGCCACGTCAGAGACCTGGAAACCTGCACACACACACGCACACAACTCAAGGTGTAGAAGAATAGCAGATCTTTATTTCACTTAATATCAGCCGTTAAAATGCATTTAGAGCCCAGTCAGACCCAGGATGAACCACAGCTGACAGGCTAATAAAGTATGTCTTGAGGGCGAACCCCACACCACAACAGGGAAACTATCACTGCACACTTTAAACCACCGCACACTGACCCAGAAGTACTGCACACACATAGCACAGGGAGCAGAGATGCACCTGCTCATACAGCAACCCACCCTTAAGACGCCTGGCAGCCCGGCCATCTTCTGGCCCTTTGTCCATCTAAAAAGCTGATCCACTCAAGCGGTCTTTAATACAAAATATAACAATACAAAATAGATAGGTTTTAACAGACAATATTAAAAACTTAGCTCGCCCGGCAGATGAAGCTCATATCTGAGAGATAAGGAGAAAACTAAAGAGGGACAAAATAGATTTTTTTTCCATACTTGGAGGAATTGTAGACAGCCTGGTGATGTTTATTATTGATAGGAAACTGCTCAAAAGTCGATTTTTCATAATATGACCCCTTTAAGGTTATGTAGTGGCCAACCCAATCCCCTGACCTTAATCCAATAGAAAACTTGTGAGGTGACATCAAAAATGCAGTTTCTGAGGCAAAAACGAGAAATATAGCAGAATTGTGGGAGGTTGTCAAATCATTCTGGGCTGGAATACCTACATACAGGTGCCAGAAGTTGGTTGACTCCATACAGCACAGATGTGAAGCAGTTCTCAAAAACAGTGGTCATACAACTAAATATTAGCAGGGCTTCAAGTTAAAAAAAATCCTGAGCCTGAACTCTCACAGCACTCATGCATTGGAATCAACACATACACACATCCCATATGGAAAACAACTTTTGCAATTGTGCATAGCAAGGTAGAAGATAACCTCTGGTTTAAA
>JAQQZY010000017.1:5462028-5472814 GCA_030068375.1 Ostorhinchus rueppellii | reverse complement strand
AACCAGTAGCTGGTGTTTGGCTCCTCTGGTGTTGTTGCCTATTCCTTTCTGTGCACTGCTCATGTATTGCTCCATGTCCTACTCATCTTAGCCGCTCTGATGCCTGATAGGAGCTTCCATGTAGTGCTGAGGCAGGTTATAGGCCGGTAGTTGGATGGTATTGTATGTATGTATGTATATATATGTATATATATATATATATATATATATAAAATTCACACTTGTTTTAAAAAAAATGTTAATTACAGTCTAATAACAATAGCAAGTAGTGTTGATTTACACTCAAACATGTCACTACAGATCAGGTTAATCAAAAACAGCAAAGTTACAGTAATGGTATGAATTACAGTGTATGGGATGATGCATAAGTGTCCACTGTGTTGGCTGATATGGAACTAAAACAATAAAACCCATGAATATAGAAGAACAGCAGTTGAATAACTGTCCACTGTAGTGACCAGTATGTATGAAAGGGTTAAAGACCTGCCTCAGTTAGAGGTGTTAAAAGCACTGAGATAGTCATAAATGTCTCCTATAAAAGCCAGATCATTCTGCGTGTTTAACCCTTTAACCTCTGAGACATCATGTCGATGAAAAGCGCTGCTGTGAATCTGCGTCTGTTTCAGGTTCATAAAAGCTGCTGTGAGTATGTGCTTGTCTTCCTTTTCTTCAGTGGTTTTGTTTTACTGCGTGTTTGAGGTCAAAACACATGGAAGAACAGAAAGACAAAGAGCGGAACTGAAGTTTGGCAGGTTTTTACAAAATAAGGCACTCAGAATTAGGGATGGGAATCGAGAACCGGTTCTTTTTGAGAACCAGTTCCCAGTAGCTTGTTTCCTTGGAATGGTTTGCCTGCTTAACAATTCCCTTTACTGCTTCCGCCTTCATGTGTGATGATGTCCCACGTATACTGCATTGTTTTGGGTACGTAGACTGTTTTTGAGGCAGAACCGGTTTAAACAGATGACACCAGGTCCACTTGGAACACTGTCAAAGCTTCCATTTCTTCTAAAGCGCGGAATCCCTCCAATCTGCTCAAACATTTGTCCACAGTATGTGAGTCATACTTAGTGGCTTACCTAGCAACAGGATGTCATCTGGGCTCAGTTCCGGTTCCGGTGCGAGAAACAAACATCGTATCCCCTCAAATACAAGTTTCTGAAGGCAGGGAAAGGAAATGAGGTGCACAACAACAGGAGACGGGCCGAGTCTCCTGGGATCATTGCACTCAAAAAATTCCCACGGGGCAGAATGTTCATTTTAACCACCGCCACCCTGGATCGGAATGATGCTGGTAGTGCAGCCCAGTTTTTGAGATCTCTCTGCACATTGATAAACACAGTCTCATAATTATCTTGGACTATTTGCTTCATAGATGTATGAATTGTGACACCCAGATAGGTGATCTTCCTTTGTATTGGTATTTTAATGGTATATTGTTTAGTTTAAGCATATTAGATTTATCCCAATTGATTTTATAAGCAGATATTGACCCAAATATACTAAAAATATAAAGAATCTTAGGTATGGAGTCCTCAAGGTCAGATATATAGAGTAAGATATCATCAGCAAATAAGGATATTGAGTTGTCACATGATTTGAGTGGGTAATTGCAGATTTTATTTTGCCTTAGAGCTAGGGCCAATGGTTCCAGAGAAATTGCAAATAGGAGGGGTGACAGTGGGCTGATGTTAAAGCTTGTAAAATTGTAGGTCCTAGTATATCAAAGTACAGCAATAATAGTTCTGATGGGATTCCATCTAAAACTGGCGTTTTACCCTTTTTAACACCCTTCAAAGCAGTTTTAAGTTCCTCTAGTGAGATTGGTTGTCGCAGTTCTTCTGCCTCCTCTGGACTTAAGCAAGGTAGCTCCAGGTTTTTAAGAAATTCTTGACACTGTGTTGTGTTAGGATTGGTCGGGCACCTGTACAATTCTGAATAAAAGGATTTGAAGGTGGTGTTGATATCTTGCTGGTTTGTTGAAATGCCATTCTCTGTGAATATGCTATTAATTGTGGCTCTTGACTCATTTTGTTTTACCTTAAGAGCAAGTAGTTTACTTGGTTTACAGCCATTGGAATAATAGTTTTGTCTCACTCTATGCATTAAAAATTTGGCTCTTCTTCTCAGTAAATCATTTAATTCTGCTTGGTTTGTTATCAGAAGATTATGCATTGTTCTAGAAAATGTGTTTTTGAGTTTGTGCTCCAATGATTGACACTGTTCCTCCAACACAGCAAATATGGCAGTGTTAAATAGTCAGTGTCGGTGTTAAAATAGAGAGTGTTGGTGTTGTATTAACACCACATTGATTTAAAACAACACCCTGGGTGGTGTTTTGGTTAAATGTTGGTTGTTAAATCAGGGTGTTGATAATGTTTGTGTTAAAAACTGGTGATTGGTGTTAATCAAATCACGTCCTTACGTCCTCACGTCAGAGTTCTAGAATGTTCTATGGATTGAATAAAGATTTCGCAAGCCTGCCATCGCCATTTTATTTTTCGCTAGAGGGAGTCGGTCAAGTTCTGGAAGAAATTTTTCAAAACCACCCTCAAAGTAAGTGAAACTTAAAAAAAGATACGAATTCATGTACAGGGGATACAGTAGTTAATATCATGTTATGAAACTGCTGTTAACCAAACTTGCTCGTCAAATTCCACACTCATGTGGAATGCTAACCTGGGGTCAGTAGCTAACATAGTTTCTCACGACTGATTAAGTTTATTTACAAATCGAAAACAATTATCGTTTGTGTTTCGAACGACATTGAATATCTTGTTGTATTTCACATGTAAACATCATCCGTTATTCTCACAACAAGTACATGCACTCCAAATCCAATTGTATTACGACGACTTTGAAACGCCAATCCACTTGGATCCAAAAAAGGAATACACAAGCTTGGCTATATTTACTTCACATTGAGAAATTTGCCACCCAAGCTGAATTCTGTATTAATGACTATTCATCTTGTTGCACTGTTTCACTCTGAGGACCTAAAGAAATATGGTTTTGGTCCGATTTTGCAACCTCTTCTTAATGACTTAAAGATTTTGAGACTGTGGGAATCCAGGTGCCCTTTACAGACAATCCTCTTAGGGGGACAGTTATTCAGGTTACTAGTGTTAATTTAGCCATACGTGGCCTTTTTGGAATGGTTGAATCATTCAGTGCAACTCACTGCTGCCGATTTTGTTTAACTGATAAGGCTAGTTTACAGTCTGTGTTTTCTGAGGACGACCCTGGCTTAGTTTTTCGCACCAAGGAGCTAAATTTGGAACACTCCAGTGCTGTGGCTCAAAATTCTTCCATAGTCCATTTATTTGGTGTTAAAAGATCCTGTCCTCTAAATGAGCTACAGTTTTTCAATTCCTCTGATAATTATGCTGTCGATATCATGCATGATCTTTTAGAAGGCGTTGTTCAATACGAGTTAAAACTTCTTTTTCAACACTTACTTAGGGATTCTATATCATTGCTCACACTTAAAGAACGTATTCACAGCTTTAACTATGGATTCAGTGAGCGAAAGAACAGACCCAGTACAGTCAAAGTGGATGATTGTAGCAATGACCTTGGCCTCAGTGCCATTCAGTCATGGTGTCTCCTACGTAACACACCTTTGATATTTGGAGATATAGTTGAAGAGGGTAATACTTACTGGCAAGTTATTCTGCTATTGATTCAAACTGTGAATATTGTGTTCTCACCCATTGTTACAGAAGGTATGACGTATTACTTAAAAAGTTTGATTTCTGACCATCACAAACTTTTTACATCTGTGTTTGCAAACAAGAGACTGATACCGAAGCATCATCTGATGATTTATTACCCGAGATGTATTAGGAAGATAGGGCCACTCATACATACTTGGTGTATGAGATATGAAGGCCAACACTATTTTTTTAAAAAGTGTGAGAACAAGAACATTACAAAGGCTCTTGTTAATAAGCACCAACATCAGTTAGCTTATCATTGGGAACAATTTTATTTTAAAAGATTTCAGTTTGGCCCCCTTAAACATGTCTTAACTCGTGATTTGGAGGGCAATGAGGCCTTGTTGTCCTGCCAGACATTGAATGTGCCTAGTGTCTGTACTACCTCCTGGGTTAGAAACTACGGAACCGAGTACCATACTGGTATGTTTGTCTGTGCTAGTACTGAAAATGAAATGCCTGTGTTTAAAAAGATTGGTAACATAATCATCAAGGATGATGAGGCATTTCTACTCACTACAGATGTTGATACTGTGTCATGTCTGTGAACAGACGTTAGTCTGTTTTTGTTATGTGTTGTTATTTCCTGTTTTATTTTGTTAAATCCCTCCTGTGTCGTGTCTGCTGTCTTTACCTTCCTTCCTTCATGTTCTCCACCCCCCGCAATCAGTCCCTGGTGTGTCTCGTCAGCCCAGGTGCGGGTAATTGTCTCTCCCTCCCTTGTGTGTATTTAAGCTCTGTGTTTAGTCCTGTCTAGTGCCAGTTCATTGTATCATGTTTGGTCCGAGCCCGCGTACGCTGTTATTCTGCTTTTTTGTGTATGACCTTTTTTCTGTCCCTGACTACCGAATCCTGTTAATGCCTGCCAACGTTGTGACCTCTCGCCTGATTTCTGGACCACCGAGCCTGCCTGAACCCAATCTGTACTGTCGCCTCTCCGGACTGATTACTGGTTTTGACCCCTGCCTGCAACACGGTATTTGTCTTTGCTTTCCCTTTTTGGTGCTTTTGGCATTCGTGAATACATCGTGTATGAACCCCATCTGTCCTCTGACCAGAACCAGAATAACCCCTCGGATCCCGTTGCCCCGCTGCTGCCAACCCGGAAATACGACCACGGAACCGTACCACGACCAAGCCTCTGGATTTTTCCCTGTTAACACAGAAAGCAATATTAAAGTCTGTCCTTTTTAATAAACTGCACTTAACTCCAGAACCTTTTTCTCCGAGTCATTCTCTGCAGTTGGGTCTCCGACCCGCCCTGGTACATTACATACTGTCTATTTTGATGATCACCTTCATGCATTTAGAATTGAGGAGGTTGATAATAAGTTTACAGTTATTAGTTTGTCTGACCTGACTTACTTTCGGCCTTATGATCGTCAGTTTTCCTCTGCCAATGATGACATGACTTATATTGTCCCATATTGCTGTTTTGTATGAATTTTGCTTTCAAATGATGGATTCAATACAAACGTTGGCATATACTGTACATTTGCTCTCTGCTATATAACTCCTCCTCTCCCACTCTGAATCTGCCAGAGTGTCTTCATGCCTTGTATGACTCTCGAGCAATTCTTTGTTTTCCGTCTCCTCCAGCATGACCAGTTTCTGTCTCCGGTTCCTGATTCAAGTCTCCTGTCCAAGATCTCTTTTTTTCTGACTACGTCTTCTGTCTGCACCCCTGGAAATCGACCTGCCTTTGTCCAGACCTCTGAGTATCTGCCTCAACCCCGGCTCCTGATCCGCCTTCCATCCCTCGACTAAGTCTCCAGTCTGCCCTACATTGCTTCCCACCATAATGACCTCTGGACCGTCCCTGACCAAGTTCTCAGCCTCGTCCCAGCCTCGATGGTGAATCGACCCAGGACTGAAGTCTACTGTACCTCCTGCTCCGTGTGTCCTTCAGCCTTCAAGGGTAAAACTGTTAAAGAACTGTTCAGTAAAGACTGTATTTTTGAAACTCAATTGGTGGTTCTGCATTTGGGTTCTTTCCTCCTTTTCTGTCACAGCTTCCCTGAAAAAGACAACGTCTGGATGGAAGCACATATTTAACAAAGCCTCTGTGTACCAGTATTGATAGTGTTTTTCCAGATGTGTAAGTTGTTAATTCCATCGACATTATTGCAGCCCCATACCATCACAGATGCAGGCATTACAGCTGAATACTGATAGGACAGATGTTCCCTCTCCTCTTAAGTCTGGAGGACACAGCATACATGGTTTCCTAGAGGAGATTCCGTTCTCCACTCCAGTCTGTGTTAAATGAGTGTCGGCCCGCAGATCATGTTCATACAAATGTAGATTTAAGTGCCATCATGCAAACTGTGCACACATGATGATTTCTGGAAGTCCTTGCAATGATTTCAGAATTATACCCAAAGATAACAGACTTTCATTACTGATTTTCTGAGATTTCACCCAGAATCTTCTAAATCTATTATCTACTATAGATGATGAAATATTCAGACTTTTACTATTTACTATCATGTTACTGACCTGTTACCATTACTTTTTAATGCCACTTTTACTGCTCTTGTCCTGACTTTTTACAGAAATGTTGCTGCCATTAAATTAACATGGGTTTGGTATTTGAAAATCATTGTATTCTGATCTAATTTACAATTTACACAATGTCCCATGGAACTGGAGGGGTTATTTCATTTCTTGTAATTTCATTACTAGAGGAAACTGTTGTTAGTTCAGGATTTTGAAAAGTGGCCAGGTCACAACACATACCAAAAATACATTTTGAAAACTCTGGGTAACTTAAGTGTCAGTGATTTATTAAAGGTGGGGTCTGAGATGTTTTCCTGGAGCATTTTTGACTATATTGCTAAAAATGTCCTTCACACCTCAATTGCAAACAATGAATTTAATGCTCTGACAAAAATAAAAAGTTTTAGTCACCTGTGCGACAAACAGGACTGAGAAAACAACATCCAATCATTTTGAGGACCCACTCAAAATGACTTAATGCTGATATGTCTGTCAAAGTCAACTGGCATTTCTCCCGCCCCTTTCCCCCTCTGCGCACACCCCTATTCAACCATGAATGGCACATCCTTAAAATCTGGGAGCTCCTACCGAGGGAACTGAGCCAGAGCTTGCATAGCTATATTAGCTAGCATACGAAGTTAAAATAGGTAGACACTTGGAAAGGCGGCAACAACAGGTTGTAAACGCAAAACTGTGTTAGAGAAGGAAGGATACTGCCAAGAAAAAGGCTTTAGAAGAGCGGAGGAGAGTGCCATATGAGGGGTGGAGTCAACTGAAGGACCGGAAAGAGCTGCAGACAGTATTTCCGCTTGATAGGTAAGATAACATTATGTCTGTATGATTTTTTTTGAGAGTATTCATTTGTTTCTGGCATTATGTTCTCCTTTTAACAAATATCCATCCAGTTAGAGGATAATAGAGAATAAAGCTAACTTTAGTGGCTGCTAGCCTGACATCAGCTGTTCTTACACGACCCAGATGACTTGGAACACGTATCAAAATAACGAGTGCAACGTCCAACTTCTAATCTCATATACTGATAAATATAGCATGAAACAATGATCATATTTGTTGTTTAGGTTCATTATGATGCTGTCCAGTATTTTCTTACCTGTGAATGAGCCATGAGAAAAAATTAGCGAAGGTTAGCATATTGATACTGTGCAGCACTCGTGAATGTGAACCTTTGAAACAAGCATTGTGCGTTCTGGAGGCGTGGCTTCAAGGGGGAGTCTGAAGAAAGAGGGTGGGACTTTTGAATTGTCTTTTCAAAATGTAGCCTGCTCAAGCAGACCCCACCTTTAATCCAACATTAACAGGTGTTTTTGCAGTTCATGTGACATTTTTATTGAAGAATGAGAGAAAAGTGTAGCACCTTCTAGAGGAAAGCCTAAATATTTCCTGAGCAGGAATAAAATGCAATTTAACCTGATCTTTGGGGTTTATTATGTCATTACTGGTGCAGTTGAGCACAGGAACACTGATCTGATCTCCATGACACTAATGTTCGACATGGTTTCCTGTAGTGAAATATCAATGCATACAGGGATGGCAAAGCAGGATCTAGCATAGATCACATGTTTAAAGTTCAATTAAGACACAAACAGGGAGGAATTTTGGTCTAAAACAACCAAAGAACAGAGATGAAACTGGTTGATAAATGATCAAACACTGCTTCGTTTCTTAGAAGTCACTTCAGTGCCACAGATTTCAGCAGAAAACAAAACTGCTGATGTGCTTTCTCATAGTACCCCTCTACTGTCTGAAGCTTTACCAGTAACCGTTCCCCTCTTTCTTCTTGTGCTTTACTACATCCCTTCTGTTGTCTGTGCTGTTTCTGTTACTAATTAAGCAACATTCTGTGAATCCTTTTTGAACAGGAAACATGATTATTGCCAATGTCACTTTCCTTTCTGATGTACTTTGAGGTGTATTTCATCGCAGACTCTATAAGACACCACACCTTCACTGTTCAATACCCTGCCCCCCTTGCAGGGGTATAAAAGGCTTTTGCTGTGATGCATCTTTGATGACAATGAGCGCCTTTACCCTAATAGCAGTTTTATTTCTCAGCTGCCACAGTAAGTATTAGTTTTCAATCTTAGCCAATAGAACCACTGTTTAATCCAGTAAGATGAACTTGTTTTAAAATGGAAATGAAGTAACTCATATTTCATCAGCCATCCCTCTTGTCCATTTCAGGTTGGACCTCAGGGTCTGTTTCCGACTCTCAGACTGTGGAGATCCAGCCCGGTAAAAGCATCACATTGTCGTGTATTAATAAGGTTGGACATGAAACTCAGAGAGACTGGTTCAGAGTGACCAACAGAACCAGGGCCAGCTGTATCGCCTCGTTGTTCAATCTTAATGACAAACCTTCATTCTGTGATGGATTTGGAGGAGAGAAGTACAATATGTCCGCAGACACCTCCAAGATCTTTCTTCATATCAAGCATGTGAATGTCTCTGACTCTGGGCTGTATTTCTGTGGATTTTATATCAATGCACATACAGTCGTTTCAGAGACGACGTACTTAAATGTTCAAGGTAAGCATGTAATCTGGTCTTACATTTAGATTTAGTTTCTGTTCTATAACCCAAGTACTTTGTCACAGTGATTAAGGATAGAAATACACCTCTCTTTTTAGTTAACAGTGATTCTGACAAGGATGCAAATGTTAGGACTAAAGGTAAAAGTTTTTTATCCTACCAAACAGCCAATTAATTTGTATTTATTCAGTTTAATGACAGTTTAATTTTTTTTCTTTTTTTTTTTTTTTTTTTTACCCCAGATGAGCCTGATGGGATTAACATCCTGATGATTGCCGTCCTGGGGGGTCTGAGCGGGGTCCTAACCATTGTGACAATTGCTCTGACAGTTAAAATCAGAAAACTACAGTCAGGTACCATTGGTTCATACGCTGTTTAATGCTCCTTTCTCATATTTTGTCAATGAAATGGGTGAATTAACACCAGAAGAGTAAAAAATAATCTAATCTATCTTCATACCTTTGTCATTTAGCTGTAAACGAGGAGCTGCAGAAGGAGAGAAACAAGGTAAATCCTGTTCTAAGTATAGATTGGAGGATATATAAAAACATGACATCTGTTTGGAACAAAATTCAGCAAGGAAGCAACCATTAAAAAAAAAAATCCTCAATCTAGAGTAACAGTCATACATTTAATGGTTATGATACACAAAACATTTTTTGTAAATTTTACTGTAACACAGCCTTATTATTGTCTTTTATTTTTTAAACTTGAGCATGCATTCTGTCCCATTAAGCCCTCAAAATGTTATCCTATCTGGTGAAACTCAGTTGTGTGAGCTAAACAGTCTTATTTTCAGAATCAGCAGTCAGATGGTTTGACCTACACAGCTATCAACTTCCAAGCAAAACCAAAAAGACAGCGAAGACCTGCATCTGGAAGAGAAATCGAGCCAAATGTTGTATATGCTGCCACCAGATAAAGTCATGTGTGCTTTGTCGTTTTATTTTAATCTACTGGTGTGTTTTATGTGATTTATTGATGTAAAAAAAAAAAAAGACAGAATAAACACATTTTTAGAGGCTGTATGGCTTTTTCTTCTGCCTTTGTTCCAAATTTTCTGTGTTTGTGTCAGCCTGTTGTCTAGGGGGAAAAAGCAGTTTGACTTTTGATGAAGTGGCCAGAAAGGACATTAATGACTGTACAAACAACCTGTGGTGGAATCAGTAACTGTGCTAAACATCACATCTTTGACAGGAAGAGACAGCGCAGTGTGGTCTGAGCACAACTAACAGGGCAGAGTAAAAAAACAAAGATGAAAACCGACCTATTTGATTTTATCATCTTCTGTACACCTATAAAAAACAGATCCAGTTGTACTGACTGCGATGTTTAGAAACTAGCAAGCACCTGTGGTGACACGCGACATTGTCAGTTTGACATGAAACTAGGACATGAAGATATGATTCATACATGATTCAACTGTCTATGGACTTCTTCAGCTGATCAAAATTTTATAAAAACGTTCAACTTGTTTTCCTTCACCTACTGCAACAATATCCACGTCCACACTTATATCATAATATTTAATTGTTATTATTTAATTGAAATATAAGAATACAGTCAGTGCTCTGTAAATGGTGAATGGACTGCACTTATATGGCACATTTTCTACACCTCCATGAAGCCCAAAGCACTTTACAAGCCTCACATTCACACACACACTCATACACCAGTAGGCGACTGCTGCCATGCAAGGCCCTGCCGGAACCTACTGGGAGTAACTTACAGTTCAGTGTCTTGCCCAAGGACACTTCGACATGTGGATGGTCAGAGCCAGGATTTGAACCACCAACCCTTCAGTCATTGAACAACCTGCTTTATTGAGATTATGCAATGTGTGTGTGAGGTGAGGGTGTTGTAGGTTCTTATTGTCCGTATTGAAGCTTTAGCTTGACGCTCGTCAGACTCCCTTGTATCCCTTGTGTCAACAAAAAAAAAGGCTCCGCTTCTTAATTTTAACTGTTTACTGGAAAACTTAAAGCAACATTACAAAACATAAAAGATGTCCACAATTTAAA
>JAQQZY010000017.1:5369215-5385879 GCA_030068375.1 Ostorhinchus rueppellii | reverse complement strand
CACACACACACACACACACACACACACACACACACACACACACACACACACACACACACACACACACATATATGGAAAACATTAACAGCACGTGTTCTGTGGTTTAACCCGCCAAAGTTTCCACTCTGCTCACCCTGTGATGACAGATGCAGAACTATCTGAACCCACAGGAGACATACACTTACAAACACAGACACACAGCCTGCTCAGAGGGCCTTTATATCAGACCACGGTCTGTGCCAGGATGCCTTTCTGCTATATGTAGGCTTGAACTTCATTCTCCTACACTGTCAACAGCTGACACAGCATTGGGTGGTTAGATTTATTCAGACATAATGATAAGTCTGGTAAGTTACTGGTCTCTGGTGGATTTGTTCAAAGGTTCAAACTGAATGGAAGTCTTGGGAGTTAAGAGCTCAAGGACACTTTACTAAACTGAATAAATGTGTGCTATTTCATTGAACAAAAGGATATTTTTATTTTTATCAAAATGTCCTAACATTGTGAATTTGTCCTTTTGTCCTAGTTTTACACAGTGCTCCAAATTGGATTTGCCCAGAAAAGTGCCATCATTTTTTTTAGTTAGCAAACAAGAGACAAGAATGTGAACAGACAAAAAATGTCCCCATTCTGAGTGTAATTGTTTTAATTGAATTTGTTATTGTGATTGGAAAGCTCACCATTTGTTTTTTGTATTACAGCTATTGAGGCAGTGCTATTTCTTGGAAATGGAATTGTTTGTGTAAGTAATTATTGTGATAATTTCCCACCAAATATGAAAATGGATCACTATCTCCTTTACTGTGACATGGAAGCCTCTTACCATGTGAATGGAAAGGGACAAAAGGTAGTCACACCGCCTCCCTGAGCTGACACTGGTCAGTGGTTTTCTTTCATGAGGAAAACCAGTGTTGAGTGGTAATTTTTTGCCTGTTATATGCAATATACAATGGTAAATAATCTGTCTTATACCATCCTTCACCACCAAACTAATATCATTTTTCAATGAAAAGTGAAATGGTCGCATCCATGTTCCACTTCAACAGGAAAAGCCACACTCCTTAACTATTTCTAACATGTTTAATAATTTTTTTATTGACTACAATAACCTTGTAGTCTATTGATAGTTCTCATAAAATGAGAACTATCAATCAATATATCAACATAAAATCAGTGCTGAATACAAACAATATCTGCCCAGTCTGATCATGGACTACAGTTTTAAATCCTGCTGTTTAACAGAGCTTCGAAAACAGACCTGCACTAACTGATTAGACCTAATGCTGCATTATATTTATGTTTTAAAGCAAGATGTTATCAGGGGTGTTATCATTCAGATGCTGAGACTCAAACTGGAAAAAGTCAGAAAAAATCTTGACTATGACTTGACAAAGAACTAAAGTAAGCATTCAGTGATTGTAAATAACCAGAGGAAGTCCAAGAATCAGATTGTCTATTATTGATAACACATTTCTTTCCACAGAAGGATCTGGGAAAGGTAAAGATGTAAAATAAAAATCTTGTCAACAGAGAAACAGTCACTTGAACGTATTTAACCTGAACAACTGTCAAAAGATATGTTATCACTATCCCCCACCTTGATTCTCAGTTACAAGGAAGATACCTTTTCTGTTTACGACTATACACAGCAAGGAATGAACAGCTAGAATAAGTTAAATTAAGACTAAAAAATACTGATCATCTCCTGAGTCTGAGGAAAATACTAGGTCTCAATTTAACTGATGATCCTTAGCAAATTAAGTCCATGTGCAGAAAAAAAGGCTTGAATTAATTTACAATAGACAAAGCCAAGTTAAAATGTGCAAGCTGCATTTTTGCTGATGGAAAACATGTCATGCATCCAACAGCTGGAATCCAGACTAATCTGACAGTAATGTTGTGATTTAGCTACTGATGCAACCTGTCAGTTTATCCTAACTTTAAATGGAAGGCAGGTACTATCTGTGAAAATACACTCCACAACCATAAGTCCAACAACCATAAGCATGACATCAAGTTGATGAAGAAACATGTTTTCAGTGATGGAAGCATTTGACAGCAGCTATGTCAGCTCCAATAAAGATGGTTTAGTCCAGTGAGGTGAAGGATTCCTTTAACTCTAACTCTTCTTCTGTCACTTTCTCTTTGAAACATGTCCAGTTGGAAACTCTTCCTCGTCACTGTGTCCAAGTGTTAGCTCCTGGAGGATTCTCTTGACATGAATTGGCTCATTAAAAGTCTGGTTTAGACAAGCTCTAAAGGTAAAGTGTCATGAGATAACTTTTGTTATGATTTGATGTAATATAAACTAAATTTCATTGGTTGATTAATTTGGTTGAACTTTAACGAATATTTATTGGCACCTGTATGACCTATGACTCCAAACCTTTGAGTTGTCAAACTGACTAAGTTCTATAGATTATTTCCTAACTCTATCCCCTGTTGAAGTCTCAGCGTAGGAGAGTTCTGTTCTGACTCATTCACTGCCTCAAATGATGTTTTTGAGATGTAGAAGAGCCTCAACCACAATGAGGGAAGTGAAAATTGTGGGCTGTTTTTGGGAGGCAACACTTAAATGGTAAAGTCCCCAAATATAAAGCCATTTGTAGATGCAGCTTTTTATGACAATAATAACAACCACCTCACTGAGGCGGCTGCAACACAAAGTGTGTACCAAATACTGATGTGTGGGTTGTTTTGGAACAACCATGTCAACCCAGACTTCTCCTGTGGTTCTGGCTGGTCCAACTGGAAGTTTGCTTATTTCCACCAAACATTTCTCAGTTGGCTTCCTAGGATAATGACCTGTCTTCCAAGAATAATGTTTCCAGATGTGGTTGTGAGGTTCAGAGCAATCCAAACATGCTATTTCTACTCTGGAATGTGCAGCGCTTCACTTGGACTTCATAAGGGTTTGTTGCAGTGGCAGGAAAATGCAGAGATGACACAAACACAAGGCACACAAACCCAGAGCAAGCATTTATACACACATGCACCATTGCACACAGACACACACCACAAAATAACAGGCTGTGGCAGAATTCTGATTAGAACTGCTGATGCAGGCAAAGATTCTGATTTTTATTTTCTTTCTGTCTGTATTTCTTTCTCTTTCTTTCTTTCTTTCTTTCTTTCTTTCTTTCTTTCTTTCTTTCTTTCTTTCTTTCTTTCTTTCCTTCCTCCTTACTTCCTTCTGTCCTTCATTTTGTCCTTCCTTTCATATTGACACATATAATTGACCTTCAATGGGTCAATAGATTCTGTACCAACTAGACCTGCCGCTTCATAACATCTGCCCAACAACTGTCATTAGTCCAACTAAAACAGCTTTGTAGCACTTATACAAATGCATAACTTGAGCTTAAATGTGGATGGCATCAGTCTGTTCAACAGAGCATTTGATCAGTAAAATATATTTTTACACATGTTCAAAGGTGTAATGGATCAAATGTAATTATTAATTAATGAAATTGTAGCAGGGTTTGACCATGAAATAATTCCCATATCTAACACGCCCTTAACAAGTGCTAAACATCATGTAAACTAGATGTTGGTAAGTTTTGTGAGGTGAGATATTTTGATATTGTGCAATTACACTGATGGAAAATATATAGGATCAAATGTTCTAACTTCTACTGATGTATAACAGCTAATTATAATGTCACAGATTCATATGCTCAGTAACAGACACCATTATGTTCCAATTAAGGGTTTCAGTACTTTATGTTACAGTTGCTATTTTACAACAACTGTAGATTAAGGTTGTATAATTATCACATAATCCCAGTGTTCTGTTGTAGTTTATGTTCCTTTTATGTTGTAGTGTTTAGCCATGCTTAACATAAAAACTGAGAAATGTGCTGGGACAGCTCTGTGTTTAAAGGTTTCCGATCAATTCTAAATGTGACTTAACACATTTTGTCTCTTTTTTTTTCTCCACATGTACAGGTATGGGCCAACATTTTGGCTGCAACACAAATTTATATTTATTGTTTTTGTATGAATATGATTTATTTGTGAATAAAAGTCTTTCAAACACATAAAAAAATTATAATTGTTCCTCAATATGCCTCATAAACATGTGGAGAAAAAGTTCTAAAAAAGAAAAAGAAAAAAACAGAAAAAAACTGATACAACAAATCTGTGGACAAAAAATCCAAATCTTTGTTACTGCCAAAACGTTTGGCCACATACACATATACATACAGAAACAGAAATGCTTAATTACCTTACGCACATCTAATCTAAAGGATTAAATACACTTTATAAAATAAAACAGAAATGATACATCCTTCAATCTTTAATGTAGTCCTTTTTTTTAAACTAAAAAAACTGTTTAAACATGACATTTTGCTTATTAATTTTCTTTAAACATCCACCAATTATATAAATATGTTTCAACTGAGTTAAGAGATGATGAAATAATAAATAATTTCTGCTTCAACAGCATCTTTATGAAGCTGCACATTTATGGTAAATCCACTGAGTACTGGATTAGCATTAGCAGATTGCAGCACCTTTAAGTTATTGCTATCGTAACAGTAACAAAGATGTTCACTGATCAGGTAATGTTTTCTGCTTAAATTTAGTCTGTATTTTCATTTCAAGTATGAATTCTTTCTGAGATCACAAATCACATGTGAATGACCACTGACTCAAAAAAGTACATAAATGATCATCATGCATCCACACCACAGCACTGACAATAAAAAACACATCACAGCTGCATATCCATATGTGATTTGAGGACACAGTAGAGAGTGTGAGTCAGCGATGGTCTGACTGTATCATATGACGTGGTCTGGGTTTGGGGGCTTTAAAGAGGTGGGGTGGAAGGGCTGTGGGGGTAAAGGGCAACACAGTAGTAATGTGCTGTGTGATGTGTGTCAACATCTTCAACAGAAACCTCTAAACGCTGTTCTACACTTTTCTGTGACAGCCCCATAGGCTGTGGTGCAGAGGTTTCCTGCTTTCCTTGTGCTCTACGACTAAACACATGAAACACCTCTGCATGCACAAAGCAGCTGCATGTGCATTGTTTGGCAGGGTTTCTTAGTGTAGGATTCAGAGAAGAAAAAAAATGCAAGACTGAAATGCTCAATGTGTTCAAGCTTGAGCAGATTTGGACTCTGTGAGCAGTCATGCTGTTGTACTGACTCACTGGTCAAATGACATAGACATGACTGATTCTGAGCCAGTTTTAGGATGGTTTTGCATTCCTAGACTTATCTGTGAACCCTTGTATAAAGGTCAAAGCAGTTTAAGTGTTGACATTAAAATGAAAACAATTTGTTGCATTTTTTTTTTCCGGTCATTCTTACCCTCAAGCTGCACCTGACCTGGAATCTCAGTTGAAGCTTCATTCACCCAAAACATAATCATTAGTGAATCACAAGTTATTAATAAAAAAAAAAAAAATGATGGAAGTGTGGCAGCCAATTTTCACCAAACGGCCCTTCCGTCCTAGCCTAGAAATCTAGACCACATAGCAGCAGAAAATATTCTTGTTGAGTTTGCAGTCTAGCATTGCACGGTAGGAGCCCATCATTGGTCCGACACAAAGTATGCCGGACCAATCAAAACACTCTGGCTGTGTAGCAAGTTGTTGAAGTGGGCTTTGCACGATAATGACAAGGCTGTGAGAGGGCGAGATAGCAGAACAACCATAGAGAGCAATGAAGATGGATGTGGCTAACGAACTGTGCTAGTTAGCCTTTGTTGTCAATTTTAAGTTAAGAGTTTTAAGAGTTAAACTTTTATTTGAAAGTTGAGCAGAAAGAAGCACTCAAGTCATTCGTTTTAAAGAACAATGTATTTGCTGTTTTGCTGACTGGCTATGGTAATAGTCTAATATACCAGCTGGCTCCACTTGTAGCTCTGAAAACGTCACACTGTTGGTTGCTCTGATTGGTCAAAGAACTGGCCAATTACATGCAGGAACAGTTTGAACGACAAGAGTTGAATCCACCCACAGGCTTCAGCTCTCTCAATGGTCCGATTCCAGACTATACAGTTCATGTATAGGTTTGTCTGCCAGGCTACCTCTGACCACCACCAATGAACTAAAATGTTTAATAAAACTAAAACCCACATTGGTTAAATGTGTCAGATGCAAACAGTCGAATATCTAGAAGACACAGTGCTTCAATGGTTACACTTGAATACATTTTCCATTAATCGCAAATGTTTACCTGGTCTGAAAAAAAAAAAAAAACAACAGTAATTTTGCAAGTCATATGCATGCCTGTCTACAGCCCCATTAGTGTTATGTATGGAGCCGGCACAGGATGTAGGTAACATACACATTGTTCAGTGAATTCAATTGTTCAATGTAAATTCTAAAATAAACAGGTAAAATGTATATAAAACAACAACAAGAACCTTGGTTTAGACTTTTAAGTGTGAATAGTCTTTACAAATGCTCCAGTATTACTGATCAGACTCAGGAATGGAATACCAGAATTGCTTCTTGAATTGAACTGGTTCCCAGTAGTTCAGTTCCTTCAAATCTTTGTCTGCCGACGTAACCATTTCACTAATCATTTCTGCAAGGCATCCTCTGTTGCAGCTACTTACAATAAACTCCACTATGGTTCTATGGGTACTGTTAATGTTAGCTCTATTTCACTGTCAACCTGCTTTACCATTGTTTCTGAATAATCTCCATTTTGTGCAATTTGATGTAGAGAACATCCAGGCTAAAAGGCTACAGTAGGTAGATCTAACACTCTCACTAAACCTTTACAAGCCTTTAGAAAGTTTTATCACATCCAATGCAAAAATGTTAGAGCATATTTGACATTAAAAAGTTAATGTAAAAAAGACATTTGCAGGACTATAGTGTATTCCCTAAACAAATGAGAATCGATAAGTGACACTGACAATGGAACCCGAATCACTCAATTCGTCTGGTCCTTAATCAGTCTACAATTTCACACAGTTTTTGTCTGTAATTTCCTCATATATTGGTATTTTCTGCATGATCATTTGAAAGCCACCGTATTCATCCTCATTTCCGTGCAGATTCATTCTTCTGCATGGTTCGTTTAGAAGCAGAGGGAGGCTCACAGGTGCATTCATGATCAAGTTGCTGGAGGTGGGGAGTTGTTCACAGATGGGAGGTAGAATCCATGGCTCACTGTGGGACAACATTTCTACCATCTCCCTGTCATTCTATGGATTGAGTTGCAGCTACACAACATGACTGTGACAAAATACAAATACACATCCTGTGGTTTCTAGGAATGAACAAGGTTTTGCCTGTACTTCAGCAGCTTCACTGTAATGACATTATCTGTACAGTCAGAGAGAGACAAACATGAGCACTGTGGCGCAATGGGACGGCTCCCACCAGATGACTGTAATTACACCGAGACCAACATGGATTTAATTGGAATTCAGCAAATTAAGACAAAGCAACAAATGCCTTTGGAAGTGCACAGCTTGACAAAAGTCAACATGCTCAGTGATGATGATGAGTTTGTAAAAAGACATCCTATTTGTAGCTGAATTGAACATGTTTGCAAGATTTAAAAGAAAAAAAAATGCAAGTAAAAGCAACCAAACACATTGTTATAGGCTGGTTTATTTTCAGGGAAACTCAACGAAATTGTCAGAAAAATACTGGTTCCTGCAGGGTAGATGCCCACGTCTTCTGACCTCCATGCCCCCAGCATGTAACACAAGCTTCCTGTTGTAGATTTGTCATCTCAGAGTTGAGGTAAGCCTTTGTTTAGTCTGAAATTCCTCATACAACAGTATAGCATTTGTTCTGACCAACACTTGCATACTGGCTTTGGGCTGTGAAGTGTGTGAGGTCTTTTAGTCCTAAAAGCACAAACTGGCTAACAGAGTTCTCATTTTATGGTTGAAAAAACCTTGTTGTTCATATTCAATATCAGGGTTACATTTGAGTCATATTTAAAGGTATGTAGATGAACACAGACAGCAGGTGATGTTGCCCTTCAAGTCAAATCTGTTACATGCATCTTGATCTTGAAGTTCATCTGTTCAATTCCCGAAGTTACTTAAAGTAACAGTTCCATGAAATGAGTGGACATTAAAAGGTTAAGACAGTACCAGTACTTAAGAAATGCATGAGTAGACAGACTAAACCACATACATTTGATGCACCATGGGTGGTTCCCTTTAATATTTATCAAAAGGTGTTGCTAATTACACCCAGGATGGTGCTTCTCTGCAGGACAAACTGCAGAGCTCATCAGAAACCTGTTAATGGTTCATTAGCAACATCAAATGGGGATATCAGGAGTTTGAATTGATTAAACAGGGATCACTGTGTCTGCGATGTAATAGAGGATGTTAATGACGATGAACTTGGACCCTCCATAGTGCCATATGTCTCCCTGGTTGTTATACAGTTAAAGCCTCTCTTTCACTGCTTTAATTCATCCTCATTTGTTCAAAAGTTAATAGATTTATCCAAATACTTCATGAGGATATAAATAACATAATCGACCTGGTAGTTCCGATTGAAGGTTCTGGTTTTACTGCGTAAGTGTCGATCTCTAACATATAATTGTCACCTACAGTATTAAATGGCACCGAATGAAACATACTTTTAGTGACATATTGTCTTTTTTACAACTGTTCAAACAACAGCAAAGATTTCTGTAAAACCGACCTCATGAATAGTATTCCCTTAAAGCTGCAGATTACTTAATCACCAATTTTTCATCAAATCTGTAAAACCCAAGTCATAACCTGAGTATCACGAATCTGTAAGTGTTTCTGTGACTATGCACCTGAATCTCTTCCCTCACAGTGAACAATTTCGAAGTGTACTCGGGTTTAACAGATTTGATGAAAAATTGGTGACGGAAGTCATACACAGCTTTAACATAACCTCTTCCATGGGGCTGCCAGCATTCTGTCAGCACTCTTTTCCAAAAAACGAGACACTTAGAGCAAGAAGATAGAAGGTGATGTGTCTATATGTTGAAAAAAGCAAGCTATGACTTAGGAAGCAAATGAGTATGAAATAAAATATTGAATGGCTTGGGAAAAAAACCCCTAAGTGAAGCAGTTAATTGCAGGGATGATATTTTTTCACTGCAACCTTAAACAAGTTCCTTCACGTCACAACAGAAAATTAATCACTTAACTACACATCTTTTGCATCAAAGCCCTCAGTAATGTCACCTCTGAAAACAAATTTTCAACTCATGATCACAAGGCAAGATTAGAAAAGGTTAAAACCACTGTTGAAAAGGGCAGTTTGTTGAGGGGGTTTCCTTTATTTCCTCTGCGACCACGGAATATGAGCCATGGCAGATGCTGTTGATATCCATATACTGATCAGGTATACAGTCTTTCAGAAGGTCACTGGGTTGCTGATATTGATCCAGAGATAATATATGCTCAACTGCCACGTCTGAGACGTGCTGATGATGCTCACCAAACTCTGCTGATTACATACAGGGGATGTACGAGCATAATGAGAGCAGGGGAACAACAGCTACTCTGTCCAATAACCAATCACAGGAAAAAAAATGACTAAAAACTAAGCCCTCTGAAATGTAAAGTTTAAAGGCAACATACACTAGTGCTGCAACAAAAAGTCTATTAAATCGATCCAAATCGATTCTTAAAAGAACTGGCAGTTGATTTGTTGGGTCTTGAGCAAGTTAGTATTGAGGCTTGCCTGCATGCACACATACACAGTGTCATCTTAAATTTTAGCTGGAGTTTTTATGCTCAAGTCCATCTACAAATCAATCAAATGCTTCTTGACCCAGATGGAAATCAATAGTCTTCCTGTACTAGGATCAGAGGTCTGACCTACGACAACACTGCATCTGTCCTGGGTAACATTTGGTCATGCTTTTTTAATCAAAGAAATTGTACTAAATGTTAATTATTTGGTAATAAATCCTAATCAGTCCATAGATGATGCTTATTAACATTATTTTGTTACCCACAAGTGTTAATCATGTCATAAAGAGTTTAGCAAACTAACCTATTGTTCCACCACTAAACAAAGTATTTGTTTTTCATTAAAATGAAGACATATTTTATAATGCATTTAATGACAGCTAAGTTTGAATAGTTAGCTACAGTTATATTATAGTTATTTCTGCATCTATGAACTATTGATTTTATTTTATTTTTTGCAGAAACTGGATGTAAATTAAGAACATCTCTGGTTAAGATGAATCACTTCTTTAATAGATTTTTATATGAAAGTGATAAAAGTGATACATGACAGGGATCTAACTCCCAGCCCTGTAGTTTTTGAACCTCCAAAGTCTACGATGTAATGCTCATTTTTTCTGTAGCTCTGTCATCTGGATAAGCAGCCTCACTGTATATATAAACTTACTTAATTTTGAGAATAACCTGATCCACTCAAACATATGACCCCCCCCCCAGGTATTGGCTGAGAAGCCAAACAGCCATCGGTCTGCACAAACCCATAATGCACGTGCAGAAGCCTGCCTCATCAACAGCACAGACCCTTTATCTGCCAGAGATGGAAAGATCCAGGCACTGATCTCAACCAAGCGAATCAATACTGGAATCACTACAGAGATTTACTTTCAAAAGAAACCAGTAACAGGATGAGCAAACTGCATGGAGACTATCAAAGGCAGCTGGATTACATACTAAGACAATAATCAGTATGGTCAACATCTGCATTAAAATGGTTTATATCTTTGACATGAGGAAAATAAGAGCAAGGGACAAATCTTCATCTTCTACAGTTTTAATCAACAAAAGACATCCTGAGGTCAGAAGGTGTTTGAAGACTTTCTTAGTCCAGTCACTGCAGTATCGTGCAACAATATCTGCTACTGCAAAACTCTACTGAGAGGTATATCCTGCTGACTAATCACCCTGACTCACTTTGTAGAGGAAATCAGTACAAATGCCAAAAAATATCTTCTGGATATCTGATGTGCAAAATCAGTTTTCTATGGAAGGTATTCTGTTCAAGGGATAAAAACAATGTACATGCCTGCAGTATGACTGAAAGTACGTATTGCATAGGAGCAGAGTATAACATTTGAGCTTCAAAATCAACTTTACCCTCTGAAACAGTCAAATAATTGGTAATAAATCCAGCCATGTAAGTGTGAGCTGTCAGTATAGGTTGTTATTACCTCAAACAGACATCAGGAGGAATCCAGTCATCTTGTTATTCCACACTTTGCTCTGACAACTTTCTAATGTCTCTCACTGTATGTAACCAACAGCATCTGAGCCTATCAGTGTCTGTGGGTGGATGAGTATGACTGAGCAACTGAGGTATGTGTGTGTGTGTGTGTGTGTGTGATGCTTGTATATGTGTTTGTGTGATGGCATGCAAGAGTATTTTTGGGGCCTGCCTGCTTAAATGCAGCTTGCATGAATCATGACTTCCCACATAGTAGGTCAGTGAGCGGGTGAGTCATATTGCTGTCTTATATGGTAACATGCTGCACATGTGATAGAAACACTGAGTTATCTATAGACCAGCCTCACTGCTTCAAATGTCTGAAGCTGTGCTGCTCTGTCTCAGTTCTGTCTCAGCCTTCACATAATATTAAGGCATCTTGTCTTTGCTTTAATGCCTTTCTGCTCATTTGATTTCCAGTCAGCTTCACAATTTGGTGACTCAACCTGACTCAGATACATTTTGGTTTTAATCTGTCACAGCTTCAGTTTTCAATGTAAACACCAGACCATCTGCTTTTTACTGCACAGGGGAAGCCACAAAGGTCTGGAACAGAATCTACAATGAACAGCAGGTGTTTACTGGGTTTTCCCAGTAACAACAAAGGACATTCTTTTCACCCCTTTGTCTGAACCTTTTCCTCTGCAACTGACAGAATAAACAAGGAAGTAAATGAAAATTTAGTATTAGTAGACACGTGGAGACTTTTTGAAGATCACCACCAATGCAACTGAAGACATAATTGTTAGAGATGCATGTCCTACTATAGTTTTTTAATTTCATTTTTATTTCATTGCACTTCAGCTGCCAAATAATACATCCATTTGTAATCTAACAATTTCTATGGTTATGTTAAGGGACTATCAGTACTTAGTAGGATTAGGAAAATACACCTTATTTATACTTGCTTTAATACAGAAGATCACAAAAAATGTAATTGAAAAATGACAGGCAATGTACTTAATTATATTTAAACCAAATCATAAGGTTTTCTTAAGCCAAAACAAAGCACTTTTATTACCTAAACCCAGACTACCACACAAGTTGGGGTGTAGTTCTGACTGTGATACAAATTTTTCCAAACACAAATGTAAATTTTAGGCATGTATCTTTAAGTGTAAGTGTTAAGAGTATCACAGAGGAAGTCTGAGGCCAAAATGCACATATCCCACTTCATTTGGCAGAGACTATCTTCAAGTTTCTGTGCTTAGTAAAAATCAACCGCTTCAAATATAATTTTAAATCAGATCATCTGGTGGCTATGAAGTGAGATGTAAGAAATGTTAACTTCAATGTGTATGTGAGACATTTTAAAACCTAAATTTGAGAGTTTTGGAATGTATGTTTTAAGGCTGTTTTTAATCCTGTACAGAGAACCTTGTCATAAAAGTGAAACAATCCAAACCATCACAGCCAAATCAAAACAGGGTCTTTGAGTAATTCAATTGGGGGTGAGTGTGAAGTATTTTTCAGTTCAGGACCACAGGAGCAAGTCTGGCGCTAATTAGGCCAGTGATTGGCGGGCTGTTAGCATGACTGTGTCCTGGGCTGGATTATGCGATGCATTATTAATGGGGCTACTGGAGGAAGGTGGAAGTAGTGGTTGTAGTGGTGATGGTGGGGTGGGTGGGTATGATGAAGGTGTAAGCCTTTATTCCATACAATCGATTCAGCACATGCATAAAGCTCACAGAAAATTCAACAGTGAATTCTACCAAAAAGTTCATGCTCAGAGCACTTGGAATGGAAAAAAAGGCAAGTGGAAAGTCTCCCCACAGGAAAGAGTCAACACAGAGGCATCGCCCACGTCCAAACCTTCAAAAGACGCATCTCCATGCATGTATGTGTGTGAGTGGGTGTGTGTGCAGAGCCAAGAGCGTGCGTGTGATCATCTGTGTCTGTGAGAGTGGGCTGGAGGGTACAAGTCTGTTGATATGGTTAACACACACACGCACGCACGCACGCACGCACGCACGCACGCACGCACACACACACACACACACACACACACACTTCCACATTCATACATTGCTCTTGCTTGTATAGCATTTCATGTTTTAAGAATATACTCAAGTGCTCTTGTTATAGCAATATGAAAAAAATGTGTAAACTGTGGAAGAAGTATCAAGCTGAGATAGCAGAGCCAGGATATGAGGCATATGAAAGACAGCAGCTAGGCATGAGTAGAGCAACACATCTTCAATAAGGTCAAAGACACATCTGACATCTGTGAAGATTCAGGATGGACGCCACATTGATCCTTATCTACAGTGTATCTCCTACTACTTCATCTGTGACGTAGGATTCTAAGTGGAATTCCAGCTAATAACATGGTCAAATATCACTGAAGGTTTGTTCAACCATGTGACCAGGCATGTGACAAGGTGACTTCAACCACAGGTTACATTTCTTTTCTGTCAGTTATGTTTCATTTGATTGTTTCTTATTGTTTGAGTCAACAGCATAAGGTATTCTGCCTCTTATTGGATTGTTTTTTTTCAGTTTGTCTTTAGATAAAATGACTTCAGCGTCAACAAAGTAACAGCTACAGATACAAAAAGACCCAAGTGATGACTGAAAGCAGCCAACTTAGTAATTATAAGTGAATTGATATTTATGAGAATAAATCTATGGCTTTTTGATCCATTTGATCAGTATATTCATCTGTTTTACAGACACTCTGTTAGATCTTCCTACATGAACTTTAAATAGCGATTCCCATATTTGAAACACTGTCAATGTCATTTTTTGCCTGCAGCATTTCTTGTAAAAAAAAAGTCCCTACCAGAATGGAATCTATATTTCAGTGAATCTATGATACTTGTTTGATGAGGCAAAAATAAACAGAAAACTAGGCATGGTCACGAACACTATCTTCTATGATCATAGGTTTGATTGACAAAGGACAAAAAAGCAGGAAAATATACAGTGTACCTACTAGGGGTGCAATGGTATTGGTATCCCAAGGTACAGTACGTAATGTATGATTTGGGCCACGGTTCTGGTTCGGTTTTGGAAAGTGTTTTGTGTGAGAATTGTTTTTTTTCCCTCCCAAAATCATATTTTTATTTTGCTTGTCAGCAAAAACTGAATTTTACAGTAGGAACAACATATATTACTATACTGAATAAAATAAGACTTTCGGTACTGAACAATATAACTTTCTTATTCCTTGACTACTTGTATACAGTCATATAAAACAGGCATGTGCACACATAGGGCCCAGAGGGTGTTTGAGTCCCTGCCCTTTTTGCCTCATTGAAAAAAGTGCCCTTTCTATATGTATTTTTAAGCCATTTCTCTGTCCTGCATGTCGAGAGACAGGGAATGAAGGAGAGAGAGAGAAAGAAAGGTCACTTGGAGCCTATCCCAGCTACTTACGGGCGAAGGCGGGGTACACCCTAGACATGTCATCAGTTCATCGCAGGGCTGACATATAAAGACAAGCAGTCAGTCTCACATCCACGTCTATGGGTAATTTAGATTAACCAATTAACCTATCAATACATGTCTTTTTGATGGTGGGAGGAAGCCGGAGTACCTGATGAGAACCCACACGGACATGGGGAGAACATGCAAATTCCACACAGAAAGGTCCTACCATCAACTGGTATGTTGAATTAGAGCTGCGTGATTAATCAATGACTGTGATATATGCATTGTTACAGTTTTTGTATTGTTTATGCTACTTTGAGTTTGTATGTTTGAGTTGGAAACTGAAAAAAAAAATTCATATTCGCAATCTGTGAGTTTTCGTTGACAATCTAAACAATGTTTCATCTGACAGTAAATATCACATATCACAAGACAGAAAAGTGGTGGGATAAGTGCATTTAACTTGAAAACATGGTTTGAAATGGTTGTGTCATTATGAGTCTTAGTAAATATAGAAGCATATATTACAGAGTCAGTGGCCCTGTGGATCACATGGTTGTTACTTCTACAAAGGAATTTATCTGAAAGTAAACGTTTGTCTTTATACTCACAGCATGTATTTGTGGTGTTGTGTAACCACTGTGCTAATTTTACTGCATCTGGTAAAGCACTGGAGTCTGAAATAAATGCAACAGTCTGCAGTTTTTTTCACCAAACAATTAGTTGCCATCTTAATTTACTGATTCCAATGCCGATACATCCCATCACTGACTTGACTGAGAACTACAGAACCACAGAACACCCCACATATCCAACAGTTTTATTTCAGCTGTGCTCACAGACACCATTCATACTGTTCAAGTCACAAATCTACTGTTGGGACCGTGAATGTATCATAGGTCAGGCGGAGCCAGAGCACTGCGTCAACGCAAGTCCTTCAAGTGCGAGGGCACAAAATGAAAGGTTATGGTTTCAAGTGTGCACAGACTGACACAGAATGCGGTTAGTGGCTTTTTGGCAGCACTTGATGACTCATCCTGAGAAGAGAAAGCACTGCTTATTGATTAGACACCTTTCAACACCCAAGCAACACAGTCACAGTGGAAATATGTGCAAGAAGGATGAAGTGTATCAGCCCTCAGTGACATTTTCAAATTGCTTTGGTATTATTTTTGGTTTGGATCTCATTGCACACACACACACACACACACACACACACACACACACACACACACACACACACACACACACACACACACACACACCCATAAACATGTAATATAGGCTTGCAGAAACACAGTTCTACAGGGATTCAAGACACACAGACATACTGAAATACTTTCTGTTGTGACAAAGCATTTTTGTGCATAAGCATTAAATAATGGTAAGTGTGTTTGGATCAACAATGGTCTTCATTTACAGCAGTATGGTCTAAGGGCCTGATACTAAGATTGCAAATAACCAGCACAAATTTGTTTGTTTGTGCTCAAAAATGTGCATGCAATTGATTTGTGTGTCATCGGTGATCAACTAGGATTACCTGCTCAAATGACAACAGATGTATAGTCTTGGAGACGGCCCTATTTAAATGAGAATTTTGCGTGCACTACTAGCTATTGACATGGAGACAGTACGCTGGAAAATCTGCTCTGGAATACGCCAGCACCAATTGTAAGAGTACGCTGAAATGATCCAGACACAAGAAAATGTAACGTTCTGAAGAGTTTTATCAAAGAAGGTATTGCATGACTCCTCCTTGTGACTGGCCCCAAATCATCCCATAGTTCATGTAGAAGTTATAAAATGGCATTGCTGGGCAGCCGCGCCACATTCATTTCAGAGGTGGGGCACGGTGGGGGTTGTTGAATTGAATGAATGTCAGGCGCACATAATTTTCTCACACTGTAGCCTAATGTTGGTGCATATTTTTAATCACAATCATCCAATCAAGTGGAAAAGTAGCCTTTGCTACAAGTCTGTCTTTTGAAAACGGAAATAAGACTTTATGTTATGAACTGTAGCACTAGTGAATATGAAGTTGCTCTTTTTCCAGGACCCTAAAAAAAAAAAGGGGGGGGGGGGGGGGGGGCACAAAAACCAAAAAATTTTTTAT
>JAQQZY010000017.1:5343148-5354241 GCA_030068375.1 Ostorhinchus rueppellii | reverse complement strand
TCCATTAATAAAACAATTCCCATTGACGGGAAACATTCACCTTGACCTAACTCAATATGGGACGATCTGAGGATGGGACACACACCTCCACTTGAGATGGACAGAGCAAAGTCAACCTGAGAACCAAATAAAATGGCTGTTTCTCCTTTTGTTTGTTTCTTTTCTTAGTCTTTTTCCCCAAGTCTTTTTCTTACTTCTAATCAAGTTGTTTTTGTGCTTGACTATGATACATTTGCAGCCTAAATGCACAACTTGTTGCATCTATTTAATGTAATTTGTTAAAATCTATCAGTGTTTTTTTTTGTGTCTGCAGGTGCAAACTCAGCCTCCTTAATGTTCTCTTGTATTCCTTCATATTTCTCTTTCTGACCAGAAATATATACTTTTCTATGAAGTATCTCTACCAGAGGTAAGTGTACCAGTGTTCCTAAATCCTGAATTACGGCAGCATATCCCATATCTTTATGTGAAACTATGACATATCAAATTCAGAATGTTGTTGAAATGCTCCTCTAAAAGTTTCACCGTGGGACCTTCTGAAGGTCTTGATCTCAACTTGTATTTTTATTTTATCTTTGCCTAAATATTCTATTTATTAACGCTGCTAGTGTGATTTGATGTTAAACTTGATCCATTTCTAATTTGGTGTTTTTGGAGTAGAAGCTGTTGTAGTTGAGATATCAGATTAATGTGAAATATGCCAATTTAAACAACCAAGAGTTCAGTGACAACAGAACCAAAACGACACATACTGCAGTGGTTGAACTCTACAATACAATGATCTATATTACATACAGCCATGTCTGTCATCACTGCAAAAATCAGAATCTTACCAAGTGTGTTTTTCTCATTTCTTGTCAAAATATCTCATCACACTTAAAATAAGACAAAATCACCTAAACAGTAACTTTTCAGTGAGATATCAGAATTTATTTTTAGACAACGGAGCTTGAAAATCTTATTTCAAGACATCTTACCGAGATAATTTTCACTTGTTCCATCAACAGATTTTTTTTTTTTTGCTTGAATTAAGCAAAAAAATTTTTTTTAAAAATCTTAAATTAAGTATGATTTTTCACAATGAGCAACTCAGGAACATGCACATGTTACGGTAGAATGAGATTGAACTGTGCACAACATGGCTAATGCTGTCACTTCAATCTTGAAAATTGAAGTGACTCACAAAGAAGCATCAGCTGCCAGGAGCTTTACAATGAGTGGAAAATCTGAATCAGCCCACTGTAAACCTCAAACACTGAAAACAAAAAAAGAAAAAAAATCTGTGGAAATGTAGGCTGCACAACTAACCATTCATTATTTCCACTTGGGAAAAATAAAATGCACAGGCCTTTAACATATGCATAAAATCTGCATGACTGTATCACTTCCTTGACTGCAGGATATGGGTGGGTGGGGTGGGGGGCAAAAGTACCGAGCAGACAGTATTATGCTTTAATTCCAATATCCTACAGTTATTTCCCGTGATTTAGTAAATCACAGTAAACAGCAAACTTTATTTACTTTCTCTCACTTCACATACTTCTCACCAATGAGGAAAATGAATTTTTTGCAGTTTTGCAATTTTAGTTTGCTTACATTTTCTTTGTGTGATCTGAAGAGAAACTGATCCAGTGGGAAACACTTCAAGTTTTAAACTGACCAATTAATACAGAGAAATAAGAATTCAGATGTACTACAGTAGTTCAATGTTGCATATTATGGATTTTCTATGAGCAGGAAGAAGTAATATATGTTTGCATGGAAAAACCGAACCATCTCTCATATCATGAGTCTTAAAAATGTCTGATGGAAATCTTTAAGTCAGAAAAATAAACTCACCCGACTCAACACCGTTATGTAAAGTGCTGAACTTCATGCTGTATGTTTTACAGTCAAATAAACATTGCACAACAGGGATTACACAGCATAAAAACATCCACTCTGAAAGGTCATTGGTTTCACATCAACAGCAGAGGATTGCAGCCCTGCAGCCAGAGCTCTGACGGCTCTGACAACTAATTATTCGAATTCTGTCATGAACAACAGGTACTTTGCATGGAAACGTTATAATTCTGTTACATTCTATCTCACTTGACCTAAACACAACAAAAACAGCCCTGTTATACCCAAATGATTTTGTTATGCAAAAAATCTTCCAATGAGGTCAGCAGATTACTCAGTTGTTCCTCTGCTGGAAAATGATGCAAATTGTCATTTACTAAGTAACTAGTTAAAATCTGGTAGATTTTTACATTATATTACTGGGATTTTTTAATGCATTTTTAAAATATCAATTCCATGAAAAGACTGGATGTTAAAGCGATAAATTAGCCTACTACTTGCAGTTTATTCCAGTCTGAAGTGAGTGAGCCCCAGTGACAGACGTAAGAGCTTACAGACTGTGTTTCTGTGTGGACAAACTGTTTTCTGTCTTTGCTATGTGACACTGCCTGTGTTTTCAGTGTTTCTGTTGCACAGGTGGGAGCAGGGTGACATCCCTGCGACATGGGAACACTATGCCCTGGCTCTTCCTGTTCAACGCTGGCTCTCTGCCTGGACTCTGTCACTCACTCATGTTTCTTTTTAGCCACTGTGACATCATCAGTGATTTGGGGGGGGCTGTATAACTCCGGCTCGCCCTTTCTAAGGTTTCACATGAACCAAGGTGTAGTAGGAGGATAATTGGTCCTCTGATTTCTGGCGGGTCACAGTATCTCCCTGAGCTAAAAATACACCCTTGTGTGTCCTTGTTCATATGTGTGCAAAGGGAAACCCATGGAGAAGTTTACAGGTGGTGTATTGGTTACTGGAAAACAAATGAGGGCAAACACAAACACAAACCCTGATGTCTGCTGACATTTCTATTAGTGGTTGACCCATAGCAGGGATTAATGGTTGATATAGGTGAGGTTACTGTCATAACTATAGCTGTTACTACACAGCCTATCCACCCAATGGAAGGAGAAGATCCTTCCAAAACAAATCAAAATGTATTTATATAGCGCCAAATCATAACAAAGTTATCTCATGACACTTTACAAATAGAGCTGGTGGAAACCAGACTCAGAAGCCAATTTACAGAGAAATCCACTGGACAATTACTGCAGTGATGAATATGTTTCAGTTGTAACAGATTCTTTAACACTTTAACTGATACAGTGGTTTCTAATTCATGCAATATCCATTAATATGATCGAAGCATACAGATTGGACTGTGTTTAATAGATAAATGTCATGCACTGGTGAGTCTAGATTGACCCTGTTCTCGAGTGATTACCCATCATGCTTATTGCCGACAGTACAATCCTGTGGGGTCAGTGCCATAATCTGGGGTTGGTTCAGGTGGTCAGGTTTATGTTCAGCAATGTCATGTGTCCAAAAACTGAACAAATACATATTGTGACCCTGCATAAGCTTATTGAAATGGTGTCATGGTGAATCTATGCTGTAATCAAAGGCCAAAGACGAACCAATGAAAGTGTGATTTTAAACATTAACTAAGTATCTTTGACTTTAGACTTTACTGTACACTGAATAACTGTTGAGCAGAACGTGGGTAAGTGAAAGTAACTAAGGGTGTATTCACACCTACTTTGTTTGGTCTGTTTAAAACAGACCAGAGTTCATTTTCTCTGACTTTTTTTAGGTGTGAACACAAACATGTGAACTCTGATTCGAATCAAACAAGCAGACAGAGACTGCTTCCACTCTGGGCTGGTTCATTTCTGGTGTGAATATAACCTGCCTCGACCCGAAATAAACCAATGAACCATGTGCCTTTTGTGCTTGACGAGCTACCGTAGTGGAGCCAGGTAATCAGAGGTAATAGGAGCAGCCATGAGCCATGGGCAGACATGGAGCAATAAGAAGATTGCGAGCCTGATTTACTAAAGGTTTGCACATGTAAAAATATGCACAAATTTAACTGCATATGGAAAACCATGTTGAAGCTAATCTACTAATAGGACGCACCAAGGGTTGAATCTCTCAAATTGTAAAAATAGCTCATGCAACCTATTTATCATGTTTGCCTTTTGATCAATATGCAATATGGGCGTTTCTGTGCAATGATTGGGAGGAGTAAATGTAAATATTTATTTCACTTGCATGATGTAATTTACCAAACCTGAAACTGATTTTGCATCTATATTTTGTATGTCTGAAAGGCAGGCTTTAACTGGCACAACTGGCTGTAGTTATGACGAAGAGACGACAGACATAAGCAAAGACAACGCAGAGAACAAATCTTTTCTGCTCATGTCAACATTTTTGGAATGAAGAAAAAATAATTGAGACTATACCCCCGCACCCCTGGTTCCACCAGTGGCACATCACCACTGGGCCAGGACCTGACTGTGCTGAGAGGCTGTGACTTAGAGGCATCTCTCTCTCTCTCTCTCTCTCTCTCTCTCTCTCTCTCTCTCTCTCTATGTGTGGAGAGCCAGCCTATACCAGTGATAAACAGAAACAGAGAAATACCTATCCACCCCTCTCTCTGTGTGCAAAAGAGAAACTTCATGTTCATGAGTGCTGCAGTTTGTTACATAAATTTGTATTTCCATTTTAAAAAGAGGCTCTTGTACTAAAGGTTACTTTTCCACTTGATCCTTTGATCATGATTAAAAATATGCATCTTCATTAGGCTACAGTAAGATGAAATTATATGACAGTCATTCAATTCAACCACCACAGCATCCCCATCTCTAAAATGAATCTGCTGCCCAGAAATGCCATTTTAGAACTTCTAGATGAACTAGAGGATGATTTGGTGCCAGTCACAAGGAGGAGTCATGCAATACCTTCTATAACAAAACTCCTCAGAATGTTACCTTACTTCCTTGTGTCTGAATCATTCCAGCACACTGTTGCCATTAGTGCCAGCATATCCCACACCATTTTTCCAGCGTACTGTCTCCATGTCGACAAGCAGTAGTGCATGCAAAATCCTCATTTAAATAGGGTGATCTTCAAGACTTTGTGCCCGTTGTCATTTGTGCAGGTAATCTTAGTTGATTACCCATGACATGCAAAACAATAGCATGCACTTTTTTTTTTTAGTACAAGCAAGCAAGTTTGCGCCTGTTATTTGCAATCTTACTAAATCTGGCCCTGATTGTCTTATTGACATTTGGTCAGATGCCCATATTACACAACTGGCTCAGAATGAACTGTTCTTGAAATTTAATGTTATTTATGTAAATCTGTGTCTGTAAAAATAGAATACATATTCCAAAAATGATAACTGAATGCAGGACCTCCATATTTGTTTTTTTTAATCAATGCCCACCATCTCTGATTGACCCTGCCTCTGACTTTTCTGTCCAATGTCAGCACAGTCCATCACATGTGTGCTTCTCTTTACACATTTTGGTGTGAATGTGATACGACCCAAACAAAAAAAAATAAAGTCTGGATTCGATCTGAATCAAGTAAGTGGATCAAAGGAATTTCCACCTGTGAATACACCTAAAATAATTAAATGAGTGTGGTTCACTGAATATCAAGCTCAGTCTATTCACACAGTCTTAAACTGGACATCACACTCACCCAAGAAAATCAAGGCAGTGTGATATTTTTTTCATTCCCATCAGGCTGACTGAGTGGCCTTAAATACACACCTGGTTAATTATTCACAGCCCTGAGGGTCTGCAGTCTACACGGTAAGCGTCTGTGTGAGAACCTGTCTTACCTGATTTTATCTCTCAACATTTCATTTTTCTGGGCACAGAGTCAATGCCAGGTTTGTCATCTGAATGCTTTTAGTTAAACTGACAAACCTGGCTCTGACTTGATGAAAGAGGCAGAAGAAGACTGCTGTATACGTGTATTAGTGTGTATGTGTGTGTGTGTGTGGGTGATGGGGGTGGTGGGTGGGGGTTTACTTTGAGGCTCAATGGAAACAGATGTCCAACAGGAATTTGTGTGCTTAACATCCACTCTGCAACCAGCTTCCTGAGACCCGATGTGACGTGTCCAACTGAGGCCTGGCTGAAAACGCTGCCTCATGCTGCCTTTACCTCGGTCAGCCTGTGACCTACTTTCTGCTCCCATGTGGAGAGAAAAAGTACAAAAAACAAAAGGCACACACAGTTGCAGGCTGACTTGGAAAGACGTCTTCACTGAAATTCTTTGGGTAATGTTGGAACAGAGGTTAGAGCTACATCATGGGTAAAAACCCAGTTTTCAAATGTCAGTCAAAGGAAAAACAAATGTGAAAAAACTGGACCAGATCTGTTGGAGCTAACAGAAATAACATCTTATCTGATTAGAAACACGGAGGCGAAGCTGCATGGGGACTCCTAATACAAAACACCACATACTTTCAGTTTGTCATCGTGTTAGATTTACTGCAGGATAGCATCTGTCCAAGTAAATTCATTCACACTCGTACATTGCCACAGCTACCTGACTTCATCAGTAACTATTCTACTATTGATGTCTAAGTGAGTTGATTTAAACTTTGGACTGCTTTAAGTAGAAAAATCAATGCAGCAATCACAGAAAGAACCAAAGACTGGTAGAATCTGGACAAGTGGCTTTGGTTTGGGGTCAAAAATCAAATACAGATACAAAAAAGTAATTTTATACATAATTAAAGTTAAGAGTTATCTCAAATGAACTATCAAATATCAGTAATTACAGATAAATAATGGACTACTAAGGATGCATTAAGGAAAATATGTTACGAGGAAGGGTTCAATTCATAGATGGAGATGAAACATCAAAGTTAATTTAAATATTGAGATTTTGCCACATTGGTATTCCAACTTTATTTTTAAAATCAACATACAACTGTTGAGCTTTTGAGAATAAACTACCACAAAAGGCTGGTGATATATAGTGCCTTATGTACATAAATTAACTACTGAAGCTATATCAGAATCAGTTCTAGTAACAGTGACAAGTAGTAATTGGATAGTTGGTGCTATATATCTGATCTGTTCTAAGACGAAAGTTCAAAAAGTTGGTAGAGGTGAAAAATCTGGTAAAAACACTTTTACACATGCCACATAGAGAAGATATACTGGATCATAAAATATCCTCTAATGTATGTCCTTAATGTAATACTCTGTCATACAGACACATATTTATGCCAGAGATGTAAATTTCAGACAGAATATGAATGAACCTTATTAGCTCTAAAGACCTAAAGAAGGAATATGAGGACAATTGTGTCAAGGTCCTTAAGCCATGATACCTTAAATATCTGGTAATAATGCTCATAAATATCCACCCATCCTAATGCTGATTTAGTTTAGCGTGAAAAACGCTCCATATTCCTTGGCTCATGCAACATTTAAAAAATATCTTTCTAACAAAACCAAACACCAAAGTGGACAGATAACACAATCTGTTTGGTGGAGACAGAGTGCCTGTAATGCTATAGTGTGTGAGCAGGTGAGCCAGATCAGCCCAAGACCAGATGAAGGTGATAAAGAGAACAAGAGCAGCAGTCCATCCAACACATCCACTATTAGCGCTGATGCTAATGGAACCACAGCTTGGCCTCATCTGCCTTCTGACACTTCATTCAACATCCACAGTGAAGTCAACCAAATACACCTGCACTCACAATATCTCAACAGAGGACAAAGGCCACAGAACATCTACAGTATTATTCTATTCTCCATTGTCCTTTTCAATACTACAATGAATTAGTTATGAAGCTGTCTGAGTCTCAGCGTCTGCTGTGCTGCATTCAGATGAAGCTGACTGATGTTACTCAGCTGTAGTCATTGACATGCAGGGAATAACACTGACAAGACAGAAATGGATTCCCACAGCATCAAGGATTATTGTTCTTTCATCAGATCTATGGTCATAGAAGACTGTGACAACCATTAATCATCACACAGTCAAAACACTCCTGTCTGCATGTGGGAAGGTGAAAAATTAAAGGAAAAATCTGAATTAATCATAATAAATGCAAATGCTTCCACACAGGTGCACTACAAGGTATGAAGTATTTGCATCCCATCATCCTGAGGCAGGTATGAAAATGGTGAGCAGGTTTTGCCAATTCTGATTTCAGATCAAGGTGGCAAAACAAAATTACACTAGTGACATTGAAAGAAGGTTAGTTGTTGAGTCCCAGATGGCAGATCTTTGGATAAAACCAGGCCCTTTAAACTATACTAACAAGTGAAAAAGTAGGCAGAGCTTACTAATACCTACCTCGTAAAATTTTGCCATTAAATTGTGTACTATACCTCTTCTCATGGTAAAGTAAATGAGTGTCAAATTTGAAATTAATTGGGTAAAGACAAAAATTGGCTGGACAAAAACAGCAGACAGACATGAAAAATACAGTTTCTCTTTGGTTCTACAGTACTCTGTCCATCATCTTATCAAACCATTCAGATGAATGGCTGTAATTGGCCTGACATGGGCCCGTTGGAAATCTGTTTTAACGGGAGGGGCGTCAGAGGCATCAGTCAGAGAAAATGAAATATGAGCTCTCAGAGTCATCTGGTTCCCATTTTTGTGTCATTTATTAAGATAATTACATTCTCAATGCTCTATCTTCACTTCGAATACAGAACCAAAGGAGGAATCTATAATAAAGCTGCAACAACTGATTAACTGTTTTATTAATTGGCCGATTGTTGTTGTCCAAAAAAAATCAAACCCTACATTTTGATACAATAGTTTATTTTACATTGTCATGTAGCTGTTTGAAGTTGTTCCCTAACTCACATTCCCTGTCACATTTGTGTAGTTCTTTTGTTGTGGAGTGTCTGCAGGAGGTGGGGCTGGATTGGGTCATTTTGGGTAATGGGTGAAAATGGTAGCCAACAAGCAGTGTAGAAGTATCATGCAATAAGGGGATGGAAGGGGAGGGCAAATCAAATGAGGAGCATTTGAGTAGGCTGTGGGACCCAGCACAGAGGGAAGTGGATGGGGGGTGGTGGGAGCAGTAGGGCAGCCTGGTGGAAGAGGCTGAGTCAGACCGGGTTCACCGAGTTCAGCCAGTAAATAAGTGACTGACTCCTCTGAGTGCATTCCAAGGCTCCACCCCCCCCCCCCCCCCCCGCGCGTCTTCTCAGGGGGATTCCTTGGGTTTCTGGGGCTGTTCTCCTCTCAGTGTGTCAACATTTCCAGACCCAACTGCCAGCAATGAAGGGGGGGCGGAGCTCATTCACTCTCTAAGTGTGTTTTCTGCAGATGAAGAGAGGAAGGTCTGCATACCGCCCCCCTTATCCCCTAACAAAAACATCCTGAGGGTCCCAGTCAAACAGCTAGCCACAGTAAATGAGCCAGTTCCAGCAGAAACCTCACAGACTGCTGGAAGTAACTGACTCTCACACTCCGTTCAGGCATGCTAACATGCAAAAAACACTTCTCACAGGAAAATATGGCCGTCAGTTGTATATGCAGATTAATACACCCCCAAAGCAATGCAGAATCTGGCCATGGCACCATCTGCCTCGGCTTTTGCTAATCACCTTGGCCAGATGGGTTAGCAGATCTTTAGGATCCTGTTTTCCAGCACAATAAAACTGTGCCATACTGCCATACCCTCACAGAGGAATCGGAACAGCTTTTGCATTTAAAAAGGAAAAGTTGCTACTCCATTAAAGCCTTTGAGCGATCCCTAGTGATAGGCTACAAGAATGCTGAGCGTTTCAGTTTCATGAACCGACAAAATACCCCAGGGAGAGGTGTGTGAAGGGCAAAAAGGTAATATTGCTGTGAAAGAGGAAAAAAATCCCAGTCCCATTCAGAGCAGTCCACACAGCAGCAGAACTGAGTTAATGACATACATGCACCGCTTTGACAATTCAAGAAGCATTCTGATTCAGCAGCAGCTTTTCAGTGAAATCTGAGTCTCAGCACATCTGCTCCAAATGAAGTCTTCATCTTATTTGGGATTTTGCCACATCAGGAAAAACAGCAAGGGGTTATTTGGCTCTGCAGTATGTATCATTTAAAGAAAAGTCTAAATTAAACTCACTCACCACATGTGCCTCTAGTTCACAAAACTCTTATTTAAATTTGATTTGTTCTGTATAAAATAGATTTAGTAAGAGTTGTAAGGCGTTAAGGTTTCATTGCAGATGAATTATTTGAATTTATTTGACAATTTAAAGCTTAGCCTAAGGCAGCTGGGTTGTTTTTTTCCATTCCTACGCTGAGGCGGGCTATAGGTCGGACATTCCTCAGCCAAGTCCTGAAATCCTGAGAACAGCGCTTGAAGTAAACTAGCTCCGAGACAATGGTGAGAGGTTGAAGGTGAGGAGAGTGGGGCCTGTGCAGCTACTAATATATTCCAAGGAGATTTCTAAAGTGCTCTGCCGCCAATTGCCCCACATAATGGTTTCCATGGTGACATGCCCTCAGATACAATGACCGCAACTTCCACTATGTTACGGAACATTTTTCAACAGGCTCCCTTTTTCCATTCTGTGTCAGAAGGTAAGTAAACTCTGATATACAGAAAAGAAAATCGGCTTTTGTTCATGTTGTGTTTCCATCTCTGCTGTTCCCATGGCCCGTGGCTAGAGCCCCAAACTTGCTAAACCTTGTTTTTTTCCCAGAGGCATCCTTTCAGCATCTGGTCTTGACAACACAGTTGGAATTTGCATGCATCAGTAGCTTAGAAGAAAAAAAATCCTTTACAGAACTCAAAAGTTTCACACCATTTTTGGAGGGGTCATTTCAATAAAATTTTGATGAAGTGTCAGGTAATTGCAAATTTTACACGACTGGGGGCTGTCTAACAAAAAAGAAAATGTGATGTCACACTGTGAATCACTGGCAAGAACCATGGGTAAAAAGACATGTCTGGTGTCACCATGTCACGATATTACAGACACAAACAGCAGTAAATCCAATTCACCTGTCAACCTGAATGTCTACCAACTAGGGCTGCTCGATTATGGAAAGAATCATAATCACGATTATTTTGATCTATACTGAAATCACGATTATTTACACGATTATGTCTTGAATTTAGAACTGCATTTATTGAACATAATAAAAAAGAAAACACTCTCTTGTTAAATAGCTATATAACAATATCTTGTAATGTTGTTGTTATGCCTTTGGATTAAAAATGTTAATAATTTAATAACTGTAGTAAGTTAGTTGAA
>JAQQZY010000017.1:5289268-5303195 GCA_030068375.1 Ostorhinchus rueppellii | reverse complement strand
TAATCAACAGAATAATCACAGCAATGCACAACAAACGCCCACCCCTTTCACAGATTTTGCCCTTTATAAGTAACTTGGAAGATTTTAAAAATCCATTTTAAAAAAAGTAACTTTGACCGACTCTTTCCAAAATGTAATGATATTCATTCTGGGTCACTGGCAGTCTATAAAGTCAATTTGGTATGGATTCAACCAATAATTTTGATGCTACAGACATGTAATTGTAAGTAAATGGGGGAAAAAAATATTTAAAAACTTCCTAAAATCATAATCAAAATCATAATCATGACAATGGGCTGAAAACAAAAAGAATAAAACCAGCCAATTTCCACCTTTCGACTATTACACTTTCTTAGCATTATTTATTATTATTATTATTATTAGTAGTAGTAGTATTTATTAGTATTGTACATTAAGTTTGTCACTGTACTTACAGTATTAACAAGTATTAAAGCTTTGAAAAACAGAGCCTTAACAGTCACTGCAACATGTTTAACCCATAAAGACCCAAACATCCATCGTCAACCTGAACTACCTACTGATGTAAACTGTTTAATACCTGTTGATTCACTAATCTTATCAATATGTATTTAAGGAATTGGTGTAAAATACAGTTTTTCATCTTTTCTTGGTCATCAGATATGACCCAGTTGGATGTTCAGAGGCTCCGTAATGAACGTGGAAACACCGTCATCTTCTACAACATTATTTCACCAGTAAAACCCATAGAGCTGGTTTAATGAAAGTGAATGGACACACTTGTTTTATGTTTAGTTAATGATATATTTGACTGAAAAAATCTTCTTCAGCTGTTTCTGATATAATAACCCTCAACTGTAATCTGAGCTTTTATGAAGATGATCAGTGAATTCAACATAGTAAATACTTGAATTACATTGAAAATTCTGAAATACAGAGGATAATATTATTATAAATAGTGATAAATCACTTAAGAAAAGTTAAATAGAGAGAAAAAATTCATTTAGGAATTGACACAAAAGTAGTGCTTGGTCTTTATGGGTTAAGTCTAGTCTATAATAGTATCTGATGACGACATAAACTGAGGTGTTGTACAAAGTGAGAAATGCAACTGCTGTCAATTCTGTGGAGCAAAAAAATCAAACTGCAAAATTTTCAGGAGTGAAACCAAAGCCACCGTAAATAAACCAAAATGCAAATATGCATTGATAAATAAGCATAGCAAGGCAGTTGGAAGACGTTGCATCCATGTGACGGAGGCTGGCTTTGTTCTGAAGGAGCTCACATCCTATTTGGACAAACTAACACTCACTGGAGATGTTTTAATTTCTAATGTAAAAACTAGCCCCAAGGAGTTTGCATGTAATTATGAATTATCATAGTAGAGCAGACAGCCCCTTCTTCATTACAACATTCACTTTTCACAGGAGATTCTATGAGTGGCATTTAAAGAGCGCATCCATGTGCATGTCCACATCAACATCCACATCCACATGCACACATTAAACCGATGCGTTAAGACGGAACTACTGCTCACATCAAAAACACCATCAACACACGCTTGGATTTGGTATGAAGTAAGCTTCAAAGGGAGATAGAGAGGGGGGAAAAACATGTAATTTAAAGATAATGTTTCATCATGTTATGATGCTATGATGCACATTTCATTGTGAACAATTAAACTTCAAATTCATTGTCGACATTAAAAGATGTCTCTAAACGTTACTGTCAGAGAGTGAGTGTATATTAGATCATATATAAAATCCCTAACCTTATTCCACTGAAATAAGAAATAATACAAGGATCAGTAGTACTATATTAATATGGATTATATTACTGGGCTTATAAATGTGAATTGGTTATAGTGAATTACAGTTTTTGTTTGCACTAAATGTATTCAGTTATTCCATATTAAAGGGTCATTCTGTGAATGTGTGCTATCAGAAGAGTCAGCTGGTTGTTGATGTTTGACAACTTCATTTCGTAATGTCTGACACAAAGAAAAAGAACTAGTCAGATAATAGACATGTTTCCACTATTGGAACTTCTGGGCCGTTTTACAGGAACTTCATGGTATGCATGTGTTTCCATTGACTGGGCCATTCCGACAGGGCCATTTGCAGGAACTAGTGGAGTACCTGCTTGAGGGTAGGTACTCAAGAACAGCCCAGTAGAGTCGCTGGGCGATACTAGTGGCTTACTGGTACAGACTGGTTGTCTCAAATGATATTAGCAGATCGCGACAAACAACCTCCAATTTTAAAAGAGTAATTGCGGGAGGAATTTCACAACATGACAATCTCTGATACCTGTGTACAGCAACAGCACAAATGCAACAAACATCCCAACTTCATCCGTGTCCATGTCCAGTCTTGTTGTAATTTCCTCCTCTGCTGTTGCTTTGGCGCTTTCTGTTAGTGATGTTACTACCGAAAACTTTTTGTACCATCAAGCTACCAGTCAAGTTGTCCAAGTTCCATAAACAGGTTCTCCTGTATTGGAAACTTATTTATAATCATAATTTTACTCCATATTCTGTTCCAATCTGGAATAACAGATGTATCTTGTCCAGAATAAAGTCTGTTTTTATATTGACTGGGTGGAGGCAGGTATCTGGTTTATTCTACATCTAATCTAATTTTGTTGCTGAAGCTCAGTTTGGGAAAAGAAAAAAAAGAAAAGAAAAAGTGTTTCTTTGTGAAATTTTTTGTTTGAAATGTATGTATGGCCAAATTTTGTTTAATAAAGTTGAAGAAAGAAATCCAAAAAAAATGTTACTACAGAAACAGATGCAATATGATGACGTCATTGCAAGGTTTTTACAGGGCCATCACTGTAATGGAGACATGATACCTAAGAGGACTAGGCCAACTCGCAGCCTGGTCTGAAGTACCTATCCCCCAAAAGTCCCTGGACCAGTGTAGTGGAAACATGCCTAATGTCAGCAAACAAGAAATTAATCAGAACCATTTAATGGTTCTCTCCCTCTCACAGGCATATTTTACAGAGAACAGTGCATCATTGCTACAAGTTCACATTGAAGTCTGATTTGTGGTTAATAAACTTATTTTAGTTGAAAAAGCTTTGTTTAAAGCTTTAATATGTATGAGTGGGTCATTTGTTGATATTATCTAACTCATTTCAAGTCAACAGTTGTCTTGTGCTTCTCATTAACAATGTTTTCATGAAGTTATTTCTTTGTATGAGTTACTGTACATACATCAACAACCAGATCCCAGCAGAAATTATATCGATTCTTTAGTCCCTTTTTACACCACATGAACTTTTATTATTTCCCTTGGATTTTGATCTGAATACATCCTGTGGAGTTTTGAAGTGTGGTGGAAACATAGGTCACACAGAAACCTACCAAACTTACCAGGAAATCTTTTACTAAGGATAAATAAATTCCTGGTGATAAAAGTTCCTGTTAAAGTTGTTGGAAAAGGGGTCTTTTTCCAGGGTCAGTACATATGAGTGTTTTCATTTTGTCATGTGTGATGCCACAAGCTAGAAGGAAATCTAAAATTAAAAAAAGTTTGTTGATGGTGAAGATTTAGAGTGTAACAGGAAATGATTGGTTTGTTCACCTTTGGTATTGTTTGTGTACCAGCTTTTCTGCCACCCACGAAGTCAATGTTTTTGTTACATTTAGTGTGACTGAGAAATGAGAGATATATTTTTGTCTATATTATAAAGTACAAATAACATGTCTGTGATTGATTCTGTCCATTGCTAACTTTACCCTATTGTGATTTATAAAATGCAACACATTTCTACATTGGCTATTAGAGCTGATGTGTCTCAGCAGCCAAAGTAACATTTGCTCTTTGTAATGGGGGAGTTAGATGTTTTACCAACCAGTGAAAACTGCTCTAATACAATTAGTGATGTTTGCATATTATGTTTTTCAAAACAGAAATTTTTATTCATGTAGGCATGCTAGGGGTTCATGGCTAATGCTTTATGTCATTAAGTTAGTGAAACATGGAAGAAAACCCAAATGAGGCTTTGACTATGACAGACAGTGACACACTGTAGAACGTGGAGGTCAATAAGTCTGAGCAGAGCCATCAGCTGTCAGTCAAGTCATGTTTGTTAAAAACACACTGAGGAAAATGTATCCTACCATGAAAAATGAAGCTGGTGGTTTCATCACAGAGTGCCTCATATTTGAGAAATGAAGAAATTTCTAGACCTTTTGAATTTTTGTTGTGATGCTTTTGATAGGTTGGGTAAACATCTGTTATTGAAGACAGAGGATCAATTGGTGTAATCCAAGAGGTACTTTTTAATGTGCAAAGTCAGCTTACTTTAAGAAGTTTGATGACAGGCACAGATTTTATTGCATGCTGTACAAAACTTGACATTAATATGCATTAGTCATAATTTAAAAGTCAAATGTGACAGTGGAAAATCAGAGGTTCTATGAAATAAGTAGCTAAATGCCAAATAAAAAGTACATCACTAAAGGAGAATTGCAATCTGTCAAGGGTTGATTTTGGGGGTCCAGAGAAACCAGCCTGACAATCCAGCAGCAGCTAATCCCCCAGATTAGTGAAGGTATTCATATTCATATTCATCCACACAGAAACCTTCAGGATATCTGAGGGTTTTTAGCACCAAAAGCTATAGCGCTGGTGCTTCAAAGCAGACCCGGGGGCCTTCCACTGCCAAGACTTGGCCGAATCTAAAGGGGCTGGGAAATGATGAGCCCCCACCTTTTGTCTCACTGCTTACTTTCACCATCTTGCTCATGCTCCCAATGCAGTGAATGCATGAGGAGAATGTAATTCCAGGCAGCAGAGTCCATGCACATACACATCTATGTGCATGTAGACTCTGTGTGCAGTATCATTCCTGCACCCGCTGACCTCTCCTCCAGGCCTTTTAAGAAAAGACGTCTGATGAAGGGTGGGTGGCGGAAGAGGGGGAAGGCATGGTGAATGAATGGCACAGTGGTAGTGGTGTGTGTGTGTGTGCGCGTGTGTGTGTGTGTGGGTAGGGGGGGGTCACAGAGTACACAGAGCCAAAAGCATTAGCCTGGCCTTCCCGCCTCATGCCCACACTGTGGACAAACACTGCGTTCTTATGTCAGGAAGTCTCATTAGACTTAATAAAAGCAGCATGTGACACATCTGTGATTCCTTCATGGCACAAAGATGAAGCACTACCGTCTGCACACTCTCAAACCCTTGGCACTCATTGTTTACTTGATAAGTGTCAAAGAAAATGTGCCCTGTCATGTATGCGTTCCTCAGAAACCTCCAATATACAAAACATGTCCATTCAACCAATGTTTTTATAACTGTGGTGGTACAATGCATGTTTTATGTTGTTTTCACTGCTTGTTATTCATAATCATAACCAGTCTTTTATGTCTACTGCCTTTCACCTCACTTCATTCCAGACATTGACTCTTTTCCTTGTAAATTATCATATTTTCAAAATATTAATATACAGTATAATAAAACCAGCATCAATTGATAATTTCACCTGCAGGAGATTTATGAGTTTAAAACACCTCTTTGTACTTTCCAGTCACTCCAGAATGAAACAGAACTGTTGCATTTAGACAATATCAAGGCTAATAATTTACATGTTAATTATTATCAGGGTTAAAGTAACAAATAATTGGCTGTTCTTACATTTCCAGTCAAAACCAGCAGGTTTTTGGATTGTCCTTTCAGTTTCATTTCAGCCACATAAAAAAGAGAAACTATAAACTGTTCATTTTCAAATGAATCTAATTCAAATATATTGGCCTTATACATTTTCTATCCTGGACAAGAAACTAACATAACCAAAAAGCAGTGGATACAAAAAAAACTGTGAAGGAAATTATTCTTTTAGAAAGTAGATGAGGAGTTGTGGACTGTGGTTTTCTATAAAGACATTCAACTCCTGCTGCAGCCTTGTGGTGAAAAACTGTGTTGACACAATTATATTAATGAATATAGACAGCTGTTTACAACCAATTTAATGAAATATGATGCCCATAACATCCTTTTTTTTTTTTTGTTCAATCGTACACAAACAGAGATCAACTGTAATGCATCTAAATCTGGTCACATCCTTGTGTGAAAAACAGAGTAATTTGCAATATAACAGGTCAGATGTATGACATGTTTAAATAACTACTTCTTCTTTGTACAATATTTCAGGGATTTAAATAACAGCAGCTGAGTAGTTAAGTAAATTTGTTCTGTGAGCAAAACAGGCACATGTATAATCCTGTATCTACTCAAAGCAATGACTCATAGGAAAAGTGTTCAAAGCAAATCCAAAAGCAAGGGAGAAAAAAAACCCCAGCCACGCTCAGAGCGAGAGAGACACATCGGTCAAAGAGTCATCAATCTGAGAGTGAGTATGACTCATACCCCAGTGATTCATCGGGATTTGTGGTCACCAAGGCAAAGCTGTGAGCCAAAATCCAACTTCCATGAATTTGCTGGCTAAGGAGAGAAACAAGTCCAGGCAGAGTCACAAAGACGTAAACGCAGAGCAGTCGTCAGTCTGCAGGTTGACATGTAACCCGCAGCCAAATGCCTGTGATTACATCAATTACTGCCTGGAGCATCCGTCTAACCACCATTCATAACCCAAAAAATGAAAAAAATAAGCAAAACATAGTCCTACACAAAGACAAACATGTCAACAAATGTCACCATGACAACATATACAGTACACATCATATATAAAAATATAATTATCATCAACCTCTGTATAGTGTTTGTGAGAGATAAGACAATTCTTTATGTGCCTGTTCCAACATGTCACTGAAATTACATTTTATGATGGTGGGAATTCATATGCACATGGCAACACAAACACTTGTCTTTCATGTAATTAGCTTTTTTTGTAATATCACCTCTTGTGTTCCAATATGTTGCTCAATCTTCAGTGTGTGATACTCATACAGTTGGTGTGAAGTACTCACATATAGTATGTTCCTGTACTGCATGTTTGGTAAAAATCTGTTAATCTTAGGCGTTTCAGTCTACTCTTATTGTGAACCTCTGGGCTAATGTACTTGTGTACTGTTTGTCTATTCACTTTGTTTTTGCATGTGGTGCTTTCATTCTGTCGTCCTTTTGCCAGGTTTTTATGAAGTTATGAAGATGCAAACTGAAATCAGTTTGTATCTTCATAACAAACTTCAAAAGCAGAAATGCCTTGGCCAAGTTCACAATAGCCTGTGACTGGGACGGAGAGGGGTTTGAACTGCTAACCCTCTGGTTATTGAACGACCTGCTTTACCCCCTGGATTAGCCGCAAATTTAGATTGACCTGTTAAGGTGGTAAAGGTTCAGGATGGGCATGGTAGTGCAGTGGTTGGGCTGTAACCTCACAGGAACATGATTCTGGATTTGAGACCTCTCTCTAGTAACTCTACTACAATGACTCAAAAATTCAAATATAATGTGGATACTCGGTTACTCAGTTTTGTTCAGGGATTGATCGAGGGTTCCATGGTTACTCTGGATAAACAAGTTGTACATTTTATGTTGCAGCTCCATTGTACCAACCAGTACTTTGGAGAAGCAATGGTTATGAAAGGCAGGATAACTTTGTGGATGTAGAGCTGTGAAATGACATCGGCTGTTTTACATCAGTAACATATTCTCTGTCATAGATTATAGCCCTTAGGGGTTGAAGTTAACATGTATGATTTATATGTACGTTTGAGTTTTCCATGAGCTCAGATATGGAAGATAACCTGCTGGTAGTAGACACAACACAGACAAACCAGTGCAATGCTGAACAAACTAAGGTCAATCTTGAACTGCAGAAGGCTAAACATACTCATTTAGAGAACAGTAACTAATCCATCACAATCATCATTATTCACCAAGTACCTAAACACATATAAATAATTCTTTGCCAGTTGTTGTCTCTCGTCTCTTGTCTGTAGTAAATTAGTGTCTCTAGTAAATGATAACTACAAAACGTAAAAAAAAAAAGTTCAAGAAAAGGAAACTAAGAAAAAAAGAAACTATATAAATTCTATATACGTAAAGACAGAGTATCAACTTAAAGACAGAGATAGTTGGCAAGTCACAAGTTTCATATATATATATATATGATAGGTGTGTCAGGTACATGATTGTAACACAAAGTACATGAACTGCTGCATGATGTCGGTGTTTTTTCTCAGCTCTTTTAGTTTATTTTGAATTCTTCTGTATCAGATACTTAGTATGTCAAACATACCTTTTTTTTATCCGTTCTACATTGCTGGTTCGAATCGGGTTTCTCAGCTCTTTGTTTTCTCACAAACCACTTCTAATATTTTCACTGTGGATGGAAAGTTTTGGTTTTTTTTTTAATTGTACTGACCTAAGACCTCATTGGCATGAGGCCCAAATATAGAGAAAAAAAATCTGTTATGTTAATATTTGCATTAGTATGGACATGGTACACATGTATGACTCTATGTATTTTTCAGCAATGTTTTCCCCAAAATGCAATTTACAATCTGTTCTACTACAGTGCTACTGTGCATCACAATGACTGTTTCTACTATATCAACGTGTATTACTGAACGTGCTGCAAAGAGGTTAACCAGTAATACTCCAGAAGAACCCTGGTGGTAAAGCCTCCTCCATGTATTTGTACTTTGAGGAATTACTGTTTGGTCTATGTCAGTAGAAGTAACCATAGGGTCAATCCCTGCCTCCGGCTTACTACAGTAGCCGTCTGACAGATTTAGCCAGTTTGTAGCTCTCTCCATTCCTTAGAGATTAAAAGGTACAGGCCAGAACCTCAACAGATGACAGGTTGTCAGTGTGTGTTTCTGCACAAGTGTGTGGAGTAGGCATGTACGTGGGTGGCAAGTTGTAGACGGAGAGCCGGTTTCTTGACACATAAACACAACCATCATAATTTTCCATTTGCCAAAAATAAGGGTTTAAAGATCCAGAAGTATAAGGGTACAGTTCAGAAGATGATTCTATTGTGAGTATAATCCAAGAAAACAGCCAATCATTACAGGTGGAGACCAAAATCAAACACCGCAATATTTTTTACTGTAACTGTCAAAAGTGAAACAAATGTGACTACTTTTTTTTTTTTTTTTTTTTTAAATTTTGGTGCTTTGTTTTGTGTTCAGATCAGGGTTAAATTACTAGACATTGTAAGTGATAATCAAACATTCAACATGAAATTAGACGTGTCACTCCCTCTGAAACCACAAGTTATCATTCTACCATCTCTTTAGTTTCAACTATTATTACAACTACTACTACTACTACTACTACTACTACTACTACTACTACTACTACTACTACTACTACAACTACTGCTGCTACTACTACAACCACTGCTACAGCTACTACTACTACTTTAACTATTTCTACTACTACTACTGCTACTACTACTTTTGCCACTGCTATTACTACAACTGCTACTATTATTATTGCTATTATTACTACAACTACTACTGCTACAACAAGTACTACTACTACTACTTCTGCCACTGCTGCTACTACAATTGCTACTATTATTATTACTATTATTACTACAACTACTACTGCTACAACAAGTACTACTACTATTACTACTACTACTACTACTACTACTACTACTACTACTACTACTACTACTACTAGTAGTAGTAGTAGTAGTAGTAGTAGTAGTAGTAGTAGTACTATTACCACCACTACTACTTTTATTACGACTACTACTTCTACTACTGCTACTACTACACATTGGACTGTTCCCTTTAGGGGTCTCTACAGCACAGTCTTCTGCTTCCATTTGACTCTTCTTCATCTTCAACCATCATGTCGTCCTTCACCACATCCATAAATCTGCTCTCTGCCTCCTACCTGGTAGATCATTTCTTCTTCTTCATCTTTCTACTGATGTATCCACTAACCCTACTCTGCACAAGTACAAACCATCTCAGTCTGCAGTTTCTGTAGAAATATAATATGTTAATACGGCTGAGAGCATTTAAACAGAGCTTCTACAGCTGTTTCTCATCTCACTAAACTTTAGCATTCATGTTATTTCTTATGCACTGGTGTTCATAGTATTCACTACAAAAATAATCAGCCTGCTTTGAACACAACAAAGGGCTTAGTGAACTACAAGTAGGCTACAACTGTCCAGACCAGAGAGGATTGAGGCTCTCTGGTGGATTTAAGCTGAGTAAGTAGCTAATGGCTAGAGGTGGAGATTAGCTTGTGTGAAAGTTTTGTCATGCTTCATATCTTCAACAAACAAAACAATACCCACATTAACATATTTCTTTGGATGTAATCTTTTCATTTTCAACCTATTATCACTCTTTACTACATATAGATTACAAATGCAAATGTCCAAAAAATGCAATTCCTGAAATGTTTTATGTACAATTGCATGTTACTGAATAAAACCACAGCAAATTAAACATTTTTTTTGGTGCTATGCATTAAGACTAATTCATACATGTACATTTACTCCCTTGTGTAACATGTTTTACCTTAAATTCAGTGTTTTAAAGAATTGTGTATCACATGGTTTGTACTCCTTATCCAATCATCTCATGAGTCTATTAAAAAATGCCATAAATAATGAGCGTACATGCAGTCTGTCTAGAGTTTTAATCAGAGTCACAGCAGCTCAGTTAGTAAATTTAGATCTGTGTCTGACTCTAGTCCAGTAAACAGACGCTTCCAATATGCCAGCTTTGGCTGTTTACATGAGTGTGGACCTGGATCTTAGTAAGCAGCTTGTCCTAAAGTCTAACCAGGTGAAATCCTTTAAGATGCCCATCATTGGGTGACAGTTTCCTGTCTGTCAGCCTACGGCTCTGGGCTGATCACAGTAAACAAACAGGAGTGAATGGGCTGTGACAGATGAGTCATCAGTTCTGGTCTCTGCGTTTCTCTTCATGCCTCCGTCTGCTGAACATCCGCTCCCCTTGAGGCCTCGTCACCACAGGAATACTTCAGCAATTACCTCCTCGCCCACACACTGTCAGTCACATGGGTGGTAATAACAGCCTGTCGCACTGTCCCACTCAGAACTCACTTAGCAGTCCCCCCCCCACCAAATCAGAGTCAAACTCAGACACACACTGACCTGAACCTGATTAACAGGAATAAACACCTACACTAGCCTTTTACTGCAGCCATGTGATTTAAGGCCATCTGTCTTATTCACCGCTTATATCAGAGGCCTGAAAGAACCTTCACCTCCTCAGCCTCCTTCACCTCCTTCGTTCTCCTTCATTGCCTTCACCTCCTTCACCTCCTCAGCTTCCTTCACCTCCTTCATCTTCTTAGCCTCCTTCACCTCCTCATCCTCCTTCATTGCCTTCACCTCCTTGACCTTCTTCACCTCCTCAGCCTCCTTGACCTCCTTCACCTCCTCAGTCTCCTTCCCCTCCTTGGCCTCCTTCACTCCCTTCCTCTCCTCTCCTTCATCACCTTCACCTCCTCATCCTCCTTCATTGCCTTCACCTCCTCATCTTCCTTCATTGCCTTCACCTCCTCAGCCTCCTTCACCACCTTCATCTTCTTAGCCTCCTTCACCTCCTCAGCCTCCTTGGCCTCCTTTCCCTCCTCAGTCTCCTTTGCTGCCTTCTAAATTTTGGCCTCCTTCACCTCCTTCACCTCCTTCACCTCTTTGGTCTTCTTCTCCTTCTCAGCCTCCTTCACCTCCTTCCACAGATACTTTAACCTGAATCTGGAGGAAAGTGCTCACAGCTCCTCTGTTGTGTCATTAGATAAGCTTGACTGGAGAACGTTGTTGTCATAGCATCACTTCATGCTTTAGAGAGTTTTCTCACCATGAGCACAATTTTAACCACCTCACATTTTTGTTCACATTCTGCACATTTCAGCTCTGTGTGTCTAACAGAACTTTGTGTCTGGTTGCTGTCTTCTATAGCTCACCTCTCCTCATTTCCCACTCACTGCATGGTAGACTGTGGGGGCATCTGGAAACATGTTCAGTCTTACAGTAATGCACCAATGCTTCACCTCTTACTCATCCAGCTCGTCGTTGTCTGTGGTCACAAGTCCTACATTTAACACACAACAGGCAGGTGTTCCAATGACCTGTGGGAATGAGAGCAGCAAACACAGCATATTTGAACACTCTCTTACCATTACCCTGCACATTCACATTGGCCTTAGCCATTCCTCTTCCTGTTTATGACTACAGTTACCTTCTGTCATTTCTGCAGATTTTAGGATCACTTTTCATTATGAATGGTTCATTTCCTGTAACTAATATTCACTCAACAGTTGCGTCACTTCTTTTACTGACTGGGTTTCAATTCCTTCACAGAATTTCCTCTTAACTGACACTTCACTTTCTTCCACTGAACAGAGTTGAACTCGACTCCTTGCAGCTTCAGGACTTGAAACTCATGTAAACTAGAAACTATGTAATTTGTACCTCTACATATATTTTAATCAGAGCAATGGAAAAGATATTGTAGCTGATGTCATGAGGTGATGTTTTCACTGCCGCCACCATTGAAAGACTATCTGATGTGACTCAGGTTGAAGACATGGTAACATGTTAAAGTTTTATATGCATCATATTCATATTTTCGATTTTAAAAGTTTAATTCACCATCAGCTGTGCAGCTCCAACTGTCTATGATCAGGAAATAGGCAGAATAAATATACATGTTGCATATCCCACTAAATCCCAGAGATTTGCCTCCATCCTGCTGTGATGGGCTGTAGGTTACTGTCTCAGAGGTGTTTTTATACTGGTGGTCCTCTCTATTGTGGAAGAGCCTGGAACAGTGATTCGTACAAGTTGTCTCCTGACACATCTCACAAGGGGCTCTGGCCTTTAACTCTACCACTGTGGAATAATGGCATGGCTAACTCTGCTCCTCTTCCACGATGCACAAAATAACCCATCATAAGTGAAATACTGATAGATCACATCATGAAGGGAAAAAAAAAAAAGAAAATATTAAGGCAAAATAAATTTGTCAAAGCATCTGGTCTAAATGTTGCATCAAAGCAGTATGGACTGTCTTGGCTCTCCTCCCCCCACCCTCATTAGTGCTCCTCTAAATAGACCTGCAGAAAAATTATGAATGGAGACTGATGGAGATGAGTGCTGTTCCAAATAACAAATTAATTCATGATTCCAATTAGCATACTTGTTACTGTAGCTTAACTGTAATGTGTAATTACATAATGCATGAAGTGGAGTAAACAAATAATTTAGTGAAGCTCCAACATCTGTGAGTGAGCAGAGACTTTATCAAGTCCTTAAATAATCGCCTGCAGCCACTTTGAAGACCAACCAGGGATTCATGCAGATTAATGGAATGGTAACTGGCACACAGTGCAATTTATAGCCCAACATGCAAGATATTATGACCCAAATTCTGTCCATTATTAAAAACTGCAGCATCTCTCTCTGCCACTGCTAGCCTATTTATGTCATCCAGTTTCCATGGCTACCATGCCATAGATAAAATCTAAAGCTCACACAGGTTTTCAAGTGCAACATCAACTTCCCCTTTGCCAAAGACAGGGAAGAGCGATGACATTACTGCTGTATATTTACTAGTGCACTTAAGCGTACATCATGTCATGATTCAGTGATGAAATCAAAATGCTTCATGCTCAGTTTGGTGGTTTCATATAAAAAAAACAAATAAATCAAAAATGTTGAGCTTTAGTGAAAGCTGCAGCAAAAAGTAATGGAATGAGCATGAACTGCCGAAGGATTACAAAGTTAAGGCTCATGAGTCATTTGACACATCCAGATTGAATTAGAACTTAAGAATAGCTAGCATTGTGCTGAGTTTGGCTCACTGTGCAACATGTACAACATGAAAAAAAAAAATCTGTGAAATCTGATGGAGTATCAGATCAAATTTCAGTGATTAAGTGAAATCAACTGCTGGGCATAATAATAATAATAATAATAATAATAATAATAATAATAATAATAATAATAATAATAAAAAATAAATAAA
>JAQQZY010000017.1:5276096-5288835 GCA_030068375.1 Ostorhinchus rueppellii | reverse complement strand
ATAATAATAATAATAATAATAATTATTATTATTATTATTATTATTATTATTATTATTATTATTATTATTATTATTATCATCATTATTATTAGTAGTAGTAGTATTTAGTCCAATATCTGCAGAGGTGGGCTAGACAGATGTCTTTAGGTTTGAATACAGGATATATTTATTGTGGCATCATTTATACCATGTACTGTTCATGCAATCTATGAATGTTACATTAATTCACGTTCAGTGTTGTGTTCATTTTCTTTCTTTTTTTAAAAAATTTGAGCCTGACCAATCCTGGCTTTGTCATCTTATGAAGATTGAATTTATCATTCAAACCTGGTCATTCAGTTCACTCAGATTCAGTGATAGATAGATACTTTATTGATCTCACAATGGGGAAATTCGAATTCCAGATACAACTGACCAAGATTACATTAAACAACACCTCATATTTATAATATTATTGATCCTAGACCAGACCAACTGAACCAACCCCAGATCCCCACAGGCTTGGACTGCTGGCACTAGGCAGGATGGGTAATCACTCTGGAACAGGGTCGATCTAGACTCATCAGCCCACAGGATTTTTATCCATTAAACACAGTCCAATCTTTATGCTTCTATCAGACTGATGGATGTTTAAGGAATAAGAAGCTACTGCATCAGTTAAAGGGTTAAAGAACTGAAACCTATTATTCACTGTGGTAAGTTTGTAGTTGTGTTATTGAATCCAGATGGTGACTTTTTGTGTATCAACTACAGTGACTTAATAAGATCTTAGAGTGATGATGAGCAACATTCATGCAAAGTCCAATGCAGAGGAGTTTCAACACAGTTTACTCAAACAATCACATCGAATAGCTATGGTTATAGTCATAGTTATAATTATATATATATAGTTACATGTAACTATAGTTGAGACCAAGACTGCTTTGTCAGATTCTTCATTTGGAAAATGTGTGTGTTTCAGGATGATTAGGCTACTCAGTGATTTGGAATCCATTTCTCAACACACAGGACTGAAACAGCGTATTGACATGAGTTTGTGTTTGTCCTTGTGAAATGAACCTGGGATCTACAATCAGAGCAGCACACATGAGTGGACAGTCCTGGTCTTCCTTCCTAGGTCACATGGTCACAAACAGGCCGGTGTGCTGAGTTTCCTACCAGCTTCCACTACACATCCCTCTGAGAACAAAAGAGCAAGACAAAGGGAGCAAGAATCTGCCGTCTTCCTTATTTCCAGCGGTTCAATGAGGCCAAAGCACCAGTGAACACATAATACCTGCAAAGAGAACATGACATCATTGCTCCACAATGAAATGACTCACTGTGTCCCATTTAACTGTCAACTTCAAACACGCAACATAAAAAAAAAAAAAAAAAAAAAAAAAAAGAAAACAAGAGCCTTTGTCAGCAGAATGCTACAACGATGATGGATCTGGAGACGCTGCTGGAAGCTGAGGCTCTTTCACCTACACAGACAAACAGGTTATTTTCAGGGTTGTGAAGTAGCCAAAAGACCAGACATTGCTTATGTAACTCAATCTGTTTCTATATTAGCTCATTTTCAAAGAGCAGCCCTTCACATTCAATACAAGTAGGTTGGCCCAGGCTTTGCAAGAATGACATAATAAGGATCCACTGTGATCCAGCCATTGATACAATGGAAGATGTGAGCTTCTTTGTCTGAAAAACAGCCATAGCAATGCCTCAGTAGTAGAAACTGTTACTGGGTCTTTAGCACCACCTGCTGGATGAACTTGGATGCTGTCAGATATAGGCAGTGCTTGTGCAGGACTCAGGTGTGGCACAACAGTACTGGACATGATCTACAGCTCCTGAGACGTATACCTGGAATTATGCATCACTTATGTCATATCAGTTTAATTTTTTAGAAGTCCCAAATGTATCTGCTTTCTCAACACCCCTTGAGAGGGGAAATATAAATCCATAATTTTTATGAAACACTATGGTGCTTTACACTGAATCCATTATTAATTCACTCCACAGTCACACACTAGTGTTGTTAATGACGCCTTTACAGCTATGGAAACATGGCTGCCAATCCACCGGTGTGAGTAACACTGAAGGCAGTGTGGGTGACGAGTGTTGTCCAAAGACACTGTGGCAGAGATTGAGTAAATAACCGGGATGCCACAGGATTCAAACTACCAACCCTCTGGTTGTTGAACAACCTGCCCTACCTCCTGAACCAGACACCTCTTAGACTCCAGACATTCTAACAAACATTTGTAGTTTCTACACCTGATTTCTGATTTCATCCTAAATTGACAGAATAATAATACATATCCACCCTAGACTTTAACAAATTTAAGGAGGCAAAAAAAAAAAATCACACAACAAATTAAAAATGATAAAGGAAATAAGATTAAAATATTGCACTAAATGTAACATGAGGAAAATGGTAAAAAATAGGTTATTAGTCAATAATGACGTAACAAGACATAAACAAAAAAAGGACATAAAATGAAAATGGTGGAACAGGGTCAACTGATGCAACAATTTGAAAATGAAATAAATGATGCAGCAAGAAGAAAAAAATAGCTTAAAGTACATGATATAAAAGAACAATGAGCAAAAGAAGAAAAAAGAAACAGGACAACACAAAAACACCATAAAAGATGTAACAAGAACATAATAATAATAATAATAATAAAAATGAAATGACAACAGTGACAGTACAACAAAAATGATGAAAAACAACTGTGCCGTGTTTTTTTTTTGTTTGTTTGTTGAGTTTCATGGACATTTTTTACTATAAACCCAGTTGTGGTTCTTTCAGTCTCTGTGTTAATTTTTCCATTTAGAATATTTCTTCAATTGTAGATAGCCACTGGTCCTTTGATGGAATGGTTGCCTTCCCATAGTTCCGTGTTATAGTTTTTTTTGCAGCTTTAAGAGTATTTTAACCAACCTCGTCCATTTATTGTAATATTTGGTGTTCCCCTGGATTACCCTCAGTTTACCATACAGAAACTAAATATATTAGCTTTTGTTTCTTTGATAGCTTGCAGATGTGTCCTCCTTCTTTGGAAGTCGCCTAAACCTCCAGCAGAATGCGCCTTGATAACATGTCTTTCTTGAAACTGGAAAAGATAAAATTTTCTCTCAGAGGATCAACTTAGAAATTCTACATTACATGGAAGCCTTTTTTCACTTTGATAAAACATCTACAGAAAACACAACAAAATAGAACAGCTGTAATTAAGTGAATGGGGACTAATGTGGGTGGGGGGTGGGGTTTTTCTTTTTCTAGTCTGTTTTTTGATAGTTTTTTTTTTTTTTCACTTGAAACTGAAAAATTGGACATACTTATAATGGTATTGAAAAGATATGTATACTGATACTGAAAATATTTCCTAATAAAAATAATTAAAAAAAGGAGTATTTTAACCAAATATTCATCCTTATTAAGAATGGTAGTATACCGAAAGTTACAAAGATATAGAGCATTAGGAATCTGAGGAACTGAATAACATGATACAGTACATCCCTAATCATCTTCCAAAACACAGTAATATATGGACATTTCCAAAATATATGTGAATGGTCTACACTGACCACATTCACACCAACATCTTAGGTGCATCTGCAGCTGTTTGCTTTTTAATTTTGAAGTAATAAAGAACCTTACAAGATTCTTCCAGGCAAATTCCCTCCACAGCTGAGAGCAGGTGGTAGTTTGATGAATCCTCCACATGTTTAACCAGCCCTCATTACAAATACTAATGTTAAATTCTTTTTCCCATTTGTCCTTGATTTTTCAAAAATTTTGAAAATGTATTGTCATTGATCAAATTTTTATATAGGGGTGTGATTTGCTTACACTTGCTGTCTTTATATGCTTTAAATGTGATTTGGATAACTCTGCTTTCATCCCCAGAGGGAACCACCTGAATTTCTGTTTTATAATAATCTCTCATTTTGAGAAGAAATCCTGTTTCTGGAGTTGAAATTTCTGTGACAGATTTTCCTAAAGAACACACCAAGCTCTAATTCCTTTAGCTGTCTAATACTTATAGTTTTGGTCATATTGAGCTGCTTTAAATTTGTTATTCTATCCTATCCATTTCATTTTTGTTACAGATTTTTGTATTTTGTGTGCTTTAAATCTTCTATACCATAGAATCAGTGTATGTTTTGTCACAGGGACCAAAGAATCCCCCCCCCCCCCCAACATATCTCTCCTGTCATGTTTTGGATGGGGTTGTCAGTTATTCCTGTTTCAACATCTTTCCACTTCCCACAGGTTACACCAACTGGATAAGTATTTAATTTGCGAAGTATAATTGTATCTTTTTAGATTTGGTAGTGGCTAAAACCTGGATATAATCCTATCACATGTAGTTAAATAGTTTGAGTGACCTCTACTGGTAATGCTTGGAATAAATATAAAAACCTCAGAAGAATGTTCATTTTTACAATTTCAATCTGTGAATCTAAAGGGAGTGTTTTTCTATATCTTTCTGTATAATTCCCTTTACCTGTGTATAATTTTTCACGTTAATGTTTATGATAATGCTATTTCTATTCCTAGTACTTAAAGGATTTTAATTCCCAGGTAAATTTGCAGGATTTTCTAATATCTTGAGGAGCTATAAATAAATTTCAGAGTTTCAGTTTTTGAAATATTCATTTTGTATCCAGATATCCAAATGCTTCTAAAAGCATCATTACTTTGGGTAGGGATATGTTCGAAGAAAAGCTATCACATCATCAGCAAATAGCCCAATTTTGTGTTCCACTCCATTTATTGTAACACCTGTAATGTCTTAATTTTGATGTACTGCTTGAGCCAAAGGCTCAATAAATATAGCAAAAAGCACTGGAAATAGGCAACATCCCACCTCATGGATCTTTTAAACTAGCATTTATTTTTATTCTTGCTGTTGGTTAATTATACAATGTTCTAACAATTTCTACTGCTTTATTGGCAAAACCCATCCTCTCTAAGACAAGACAAAAAAACAAAAAACAAGAAAAATTACAGTTGACAGTCAAATACCTTTTCAGTGTCTTTGCTTAGCAGAACCGTACTTTTTGCTTCTCTGTGTGGAAGGTTCTTCTGATGTTATCAGTGTACCTTTTAATGTTGCTATTGCCTTTCCAGATGTACTGCACTGATTCCACAGTGTCAGTGGTGCCAGTTCAGATTTGTCTGAAAACACCTCAGACCAGAACACAGCAGAGGCTGATGAAGTTCATGTCTGCTGAGACACAGACTCCTTCGGTCACATTTACAATTATGAGAACCCAGAGGAGGATCTTCCTGACTACTTAATTGAGAGCATGTATCTTGACAACTGGTAATGTTTTAGTGCTGTGTTGCATTGCTTTTCTGGATTTTATTGGTTGTGCAGACCTTGACAAGGTTTAACTTTTTTTTTTTTTTTGCAGTTTTTCTTCATTTTGTTGAACTGCATTGCAGACATACAACCTGAACAGTATGGGTTTGACAACACCCAACAGCAACATCAAGAGCACAAAAACATAACGTGCACACTTGAAAACCCTTGGCCTCACTTAACAGGTGCACTGCTGTGAAATCTGGACATAGATGACCTTGGGTTGACCTTTCAAAGCCAAAGGTCATGGCACCAAATGAAGGCCCATACATGACTTCCTATCTACTGCCAGTAGTAATTATATCAGTATCTTCAACTGCTTTTAAGCTATAGCATTTTGAAATTTGTCCCATTATAGACCAATGGGTATTTTTAAGATTTCCAAAATTCATAAAAAACATTCAATCAACACTTCCCAATTCTTTAAACAAACCTGGTAGACTGTACACCAAAGATATTTCACAACAAATATGAAGTCATTCTGACACTTTTGGAGAAGATTCTTGAAAAAAAATGTTTATGGACAAATGGACCCTGAACTGATCTCTTTGGGCCATTAGACTAAAAACCACTGACGCAGGTTTTTATAATTCAGTTTATTTCATAATGCTTTGCTCACCGTCAGATATTGTACCTCATTTCCCAATAACTGGGAAACCAATGTACAGTGCATGTGTGTCTGTGATAAATGAAGTCCTAGTAAACAAATCAACTCCTGTACAGTTTTAAGATTCACTCGAGTCTTAAAATGAGACACAAATGTGAGCAAATCAGCTGTGCAAAAATACTTGGAGATATGAGATCAGGAAAAAATAAACAAAAAAATAGAAAACTTACATCCAATTCTTGTGAATACATGTTTTGTATGTGAATAAAAGGTGCAGGTGCAACACCAACACCATGCATCCATGTCACTGGAAAGAAGAACCCACTATCATTCACCGTCCAATACATTTCCACATCTTTGTTTTATTCGCACTAAATGTCACATAAAACAAGCACTTAAAAAGCAGGCAATCTTTAAGGCAACATGTGAACTAAAAACCAAACTAACTCCAAATACAAAAACAACTACTGCCATCTACTGAATAGAAAAGACAAAGACGAAAAAAAAAAACATCTACACGCAACAAACAATACTGAAGTCAATAAAAGGTGTTTGTCAGAATTCTGTCAATCAGTACTTACACAAACACCAGATACTCAGTCCTGATGGAGATTCAAATACTCAAACACCTCAAGGAAAAGTTGACTAAAACATTTGATTTACACAGCGTTTGCATATCAGGGATTCCACATGCACAGTCAAATGGACTGAAAACATTCTTGTTATTCCCACACTCTGTGCACAATTCACACTTTTTGCTGAAAAACCATCTTGGTTTTCACATTCTTGAGGCCGGCACTGATCTACCAATCATTTGTTTTTCAAAACTACTTAATATTTTACTTCCAAAAACCAATAAAGGGGAACAGTTGTATTAGCCAAAGAAACCAAAAGAAGGAATACGAGCACTTGAGTTCTATTTATGGGACACATATGACAAAGACACCAAAAACATGCCTGTCTTTAGGTTTAACTCCAAATTCATGACATGCCCCTCCTGCCTCTGAACAATTATGGCATGGAGTTTTCAGACATGTTCAGGTCTCACCTGCTGTTTAATGTTTTACAAAGGTGAAATATGACTTCTTACAACATTAAAACTGGATTTGGTACAAACTGCAGACATAGAAATGACAAAAAAACAAAAAAACCCAAACTGATTTCCGGTTGGATCCAAGTCTAATAGTTCTGATACTTGTGTCTCCACATTTGGTTTTAAGACCCGTCCACTGAAATCATGGAGGATGAAAATACCAATCAGAGGATAGTTTAGTCACAAATGTAAGAAGCTGAATGGATGAATCGTGGTTTATGGGTCACGGACATGACTGTGCTAGTCGGCACATGCATCAAGTTCAGATGGGAAAAAAACCCAAAAAACTAAAATCCAACATGATGTCTTTAACTTGTTTAACGAATATGAAATTTGAGCCTGGTTTTTGCTTCAGGCTGTTGAATAATGAACACTGGATGTTAAATCATTCCTGTGTAAAACATCTATACGTTACAGGTGAACCTGACTGATGTTTATCCTGGTGTCTCGACGTGCAAGGCCTGATCATTGCCACCAAGTTCTTTAGTTTTTTGAAAGCATTATGAAATCTTGAGTTTTATTTTGAAAACAAGTGATCTACAGATATGTGCAGCTGTCACATGGGCCGATCCACCCGATCCCTGACAATCGACTCACCGGATCAATGTGGATCGACCCACTGGATCGCCGAGGACCTACACTGACCGGGGCAGCCCAGAGGCCCTGAGAGAAACATGAAAAAAAAAAAAACTAAAAACAAACACACAACCTTCTATAGCCGCTGTGGACTGAGTGGGTGTGTTCACAGACAAGCGGCGTCCACTGAGAATGGACAGAAGGAAGAAGAGGAGGTCCATCCTGAAGCGCAGCAGCAGGTCTGCAGTGATTGTTTGGTCTGTCATCACAGAATACACTGTGACCATGTGCAAATGTATGTACACAGGATGTCCAGTTCCTGTTGGACACAAGGGAGGGCTCTATGACGCAACATGCAGGACACAGTAGAATGCAGGTCTCCTTCAGAGGTGGAGCAGAGCGGGATGCTGGGTAGTGTTATAATGCATGTGATAGGGTGGGGTAGGGGGCAGCTGTCGTCTCATCAGGACGTGCCCTGTCTCTTCTGCTGTTGAACTCTGATCAGGTCCAGCTGTTTTTTGCAGTTCTGGTAGTATGTGGCCAGACTCTTATTTTCCTCCAGCAGCTTTTTATGCTCCTGAACCAAACGGGACGTGTTCTGCTGGTCCTTCTCATCTTGGTCCAGTTCGGCGATGAGCTCCTTCCTGCACATTAAGGACATGGATCTGATTAATAAGGTGACAAACACCTAAGAAAACAATTCAGTGTGGTAGCCTTGACTGATTGGGCTCCACATTTTTATTAAAAATACATTCTAATCAGTATGGCTGGAACAATATGTGAAGAAAGTTTAGCTACGATGTATGATATGGAGTTTCCAACATTTACTATCAGAAGTCGAAGTCAACATAATCATGCAGCTACTCCTGCCCAGGATTTATCTTTGAAATTCCAGATTTTGTTTGTACTTAGGAGTCCTGTACCTGAGCTTCACAAACCTTCCTGAAGTTACTGTAACCCCTGACCCACTGAAGAGCATGGCAGTACTTCCACTGAGTGTGATGAGTGGGTGCTGAACAGGTGGACTTACTCTCTCTGGATGAGCAGGGCGATCTCGGTCTGAACTTTCAGATACTCCTGAGCCATCTTACAGTGCTGCTCAAACACAGCCATGGACTCTTTGGAGTTTGGACACGGAGCCAGAGGCTGAAACCAAACAGACTAATTACACACAGTCCACTTTGTAGATAGTGACACATTTTCACATTTAATCCTGTTGAAATTAAAACGATATTAGAAAATGCCAGCAGACGTATGCTGCATCACAACCAAAACACAGGTGAACCGGCTGAATGTATGGGTTTCGGTTGGCTGAGTGTGTACCTGTAGCTGATGATCTAGGGTCAGATAAGCCATGGGGATGGAGTTGTCTGAACCATTGGTGTCTGAATAAACAGAGCAATGAGAGCAGTGTGAGTAGAGGAGTCAAGCCAGCGGTCCACATGTACATTCGCTCATTAGGTTGAGTAAAAGCTGCATTGGGCCCATACTTGCATCTACATGTCTGAATTATTGGTACCAATATAGAAACCTGATAAAAGTACTTTATACAAACACTTAGACTGAAAGCAACAGAAAATGTCAAGACACAAAGGCTGTCCATTTGTGTCTTATGCCCATGGAACTACATGACCTTTTTCCACAGAGCTGAGGTCAGAACTCTGAACAACATTTCAAGTCAAGTCTCGAATGTCACACACATCAGTTAAATCCAGTTCAGGCGGAACCCCAACAGTCTGTTAATGTTCCAGAGAAGTCCTGTGGTGGAACTGCAGACTACCTGAAGGATCATCTGGGGAGAAGTATCCTCTGCTGCCGGCCTTGTCTGGAGGCATCATCCTCACACTAGGACTGGACGACCGGCTGCTGTTCCTGCTCCCCTGGAATAAAAATCCCAAGACTGAGGACAAACACTCCAAGATGTAGGTGACACAAACACGGCAGGAAATCAATGAAGTGAAGATCAGATGACTGGACAAAACATTAAGTGACTTCATATCAGCGTCACTATATAAACATAGCAGTGAAACTCAGCTTTCATTTAACAGCTATGTTTTAGGAAATTGTCCAGGTAACTTTAAACTCACTGTTACAGGCTGATGCACTACTGAGAGTTTGGAAGGTAAACACTGATGGCACATAGTCATTCTTAAATTAAACAAGTTCATTCATCAACCAAATCTGGAAATTCATCAAAATATCCGTCAGATCTATAATTCCAATGGTTATTAAACCACCAGCCAGTATTAGAGCTGAGTTTTACAACACACTAATCCATTTCCTGCCTGATGAACTGTAGATGAACTCCTGACTGCAGAGCTGTGGATTTTCTACAGAAACAAATGTTTGGGGAAGCAGCAGAGCTGCTTTGAGCCATGGAGCTCATTTGAAGCAGAGTGAGTGAAGAGAGAATGTCTTCATCTTTCTACAAGCCGACATATCAAAACACATCAGGTTCTGACATTCCCCCCCCCACGGATTTGAGTCTCTTGACAAAGAATGCAGTGAATGCTTTTGAAAAGTGGCATCAGTAAAAAACATGCAGGAGGCATCACGGGAGGAAACAAGTTCTAAAAGAGAATGTGTTCAGAGAGCAGAAATGAAGCCAGAGCTGCTGGAGTTCAACTCCATGTACAGAATGTGACATTTTTACAAGGTTTAAGGATGATCACTGACATAACATACAATATTGGCTGGAATCAAATGTTCAGTTCCACTGAAAATCTATGTCCATAGGGATTTTTCTGATGGCATTATATATATCATAAAGCTCCTTTGACTGGGCACAGTGGACTCAAACAGTATCCACGCAGAAATCTTCTCTGTCAGTCACAGTGACACAATTTGATGATTGATGTTTATCTCTTACAACTGCAGTGTTCGGCTGATACCCTGGTGTTTAGTGGTGATTTAATCTTCTACTCACTTTCAGAAAAAGTGAGAAAGTACCATGAGCTAACATAAGCAAGACAGTTTAAGAGTTTGCCAAAGGTTTTTCACTTCCAACACAAGAGCAACTAATAAAAGAATCATGAAGACAAAGTTGTTAAAGGATGGATGTTTTAGAACTGTAATACAGTGTCCTCTGATGATGCGATGATACTACAATGGTTGTGCTCTCAGCTTTTTTGTAATGCTGTTATTGTGTATGTTTTTGTCAGTTTTAGGAAGTCATTTTTTCCGATTTTAGTTTTATCATATCTTGTGCTTGTATGTACACCTTTGTACAGCACTTCGCATTGTTCTACATGGTGTTCAGCTACAAGGATTTTAAGGATACATACAGTTGGATATCTGCTGTGATATGCTTCAACTGACAGTCAAGTCAGACTTTCAGAATTTCTTCCTGACAAAACCAGTTAATCGTTATTGTGGTGCAACTTAACACAACAGTTAATTGTTTTACTCAAATGTTAGTGTTTAGAGTTAGATCAATCTCTGCCACTGCTCATGGCAAAAGCTTTATTCTGTAACTACTGAGGTATTTTTTAACCTTAATAGTTACTGCATTCAAACACTAAACATTTATCAAGAGAAGTTTTTATGATTTGTTGCTATATAAATACATTTGATTGATGGACAAAAAATGTATGTGTCTATATGATTTTAACTGTAGTCTTGCCACCAGAAACAAAGAATGAATTTACAAATCCCAGAAGTGATGAATGCCGTTTCCAATGAATTTTTCTGGTTAGTTCTATGCAAAAATATGTTCTGAAAGAAAAATATGAGCACAAGATAGCCACAGACATTTAAAACAAACAGTAAACATGTACATCAGTTTTCACATTGCTTTACAAACACCACAGCAGCTGAACAGATGAGAGTGTTTCTGTTGGTCTGTCCTCATCTCGTTTTACCTGGTTGGACTCTGTGCTGACTCCAGGTAGGTCCTGCACAGACCGGCGTCTCTGAGGGTCACATGTGGCTGTGGACGGAGACAGAATTTAGGATGAATGAGATGTGGACAGGTGTTTGGTGGCTGTGTTTGCTTGTGTCTCGGGGGGAGGGTTGCTCTGACAATGCTGAAAGATCACCACAGCACTTCAGTAATAGGACCCACTTACAATACACTGCACACAAACACACCACAACACTAAGCCCTCCTACAGGACACTGGTTTACACAATCACTGCTTTGGGTTGGCGGTGGGTTGAAGGCCTACGTAGATGGAGGGGGAACAAAAGCCCATCAACACTAGGTAAAGCCAATCTCTGAAGCCTCTCCTACAGGATAATTGCCATCACTGGAGCATATAAAAAGTTTAGAAAACAGGACTGATGCCCGTTTTCTTCTACTCATCTCTTTCTGTATCCCTTTGTCATATCACATTCAAGTGGTGCTTTTTTTGCAGGTATTTAGTCTCATTAATACCACAGTACATTTCTTCTTAGATATTCAAAGACAACAACTTTTTACACATTGACTGTTGGTGCATCAGTGTTCAGTGTCACCAAGACTAACTTAGTTCTTCAGCTTCACTATCGTAGTTGATTGTGGAATGTTCAACTGATACTAATGGCATGTTCCAAAGTGCTGGAGGGTGAGAAGCTTCAGATGTCTAATTTGGTAAAATGCACTGGAATGCCAGTCAAAGCTGGAGGTCCTAGTTATAAAGTGGGACCAGGTCGAAGTTCCCCAACCTTACTGCAAACAATGTGACGTCAACACAATTATGGTGCACACTACACAGAGTGCAAGTTCGCAATAGAAAAAAACTTCACAATGTAAAAGTAGCTCATTCGTCATTTAGCCTCTTCCATCGTGTTTGTGTATGTGAGAATATTGCACTGTTGACAGTCAAAATAGCTCTTCAGTACAAAGCAAATAGGAGCTTAGATATGCAGTTCATACTTATTGCTTATGTTCAACATAGACGGTCTGGAATGATTTGAGGTGGGATGGAGTTAACTCCAGGTGGAATACATTCTACATCCCAGCACTCTGCACCCATCAATCACTTAGATTTCTCAGGTTTCACAAAAGACACCTTCAGACTACAGGAGGGTCAACCGAATCAGTGTAACCTATAGGGGTCAAGTTGTAAATTGTCACCCACTGGGGGGGGGGGGGGGGGGGGGGGGGGGGGGGGGGGGGGGGGGG
>JAQQZY010000017.1:5201289-5213326 GCA_030068375.1 Ostorhinchus rueppellii | reverse complement strand
TAAGTAGCTGGGATAGGCTCCATGCGACCCCCGTGACCCTAGTGAGGATAAAGCAGGTATAGAAAATGAATGAATGATTGACACACACACACACACACAACATATATACAACATAAAAATGTTTAAAATATCCACCAAGCATCACTTTTGTCATTTGTCTCTATCTTCAAATGCTGTATTTTTAATCCATCTAGATGAATCTTCAGTATGAAATATTACAATCTTTCTACCATTTAAATTGCAATTCACCTTTCTAATAGAGAAAGACATATTTAAAATTTATAGGGTATATTTTTTTGTAGTTAAAATCTGTCCTTGTGTTCAAAATAGGAAAGGAAATATTTTTATATCCCTCAACATTTACCTACATCACCAACATTTAAAATCTCGTGAACAGAAATATTTTAGTTGATATCAGACATTATAACAGCAGAATGTTCCAGTTATGGGGAGCACTTGCCTTTCCATTAATAATATTTCTTTTCTAAACATGGGCCAGTGTCATCTGTTCCTGACCAGACCCTAAAATCACTGTTGCAGTTTTACCTATTATGTGTTTGTTATGACCATGGCCTATTCACTAACTTTACATTTTCCTGGACTATATTCAGCCCCTCTGGGATTGCATATACTTTTTGTGGGATTTTTATGATCTCAAAATTCTGATTGCAGTTTTTCCAAATAAAATTGAGGTTGTTGGACTGTTTTTACTGTTTATTTGGAATAACACTGACCTTAATGCTGAACTTTGTTTCCATGTGAAATGAGACCACACTGACAAAAACCAGAAGCATCTAATTCTTGTTTTAAACCCTTTTATTTGTTTTTCTTTCTTAAGTATATCCATTTTTTGCATTTGTGTTAGGGCACCACTGTGTTTTTCTGGGGAATCTGTCATATTTAAACAAATTGCAAAAATTGCTGGATAGTATCAAGAGGTGTAGATTAGTTCTCCAAAGAGCTCCCACGGGATCCATCTCAGTAAACACTACATTTCATCCGGAGCCACCGGCTTGACAGGCCTGTCTGCAGATTTGTTTTGGTTTTGGAGTATATGATTATGGAGACAAATCACTGATACACAGCGGTTCAAAGCTGAAGTGGTTTTACACTCATTTAAAAGCCTGCTGTTATTATTGGAAACACCAGAGGTTATCGTGGGGCTCATGAAGCCTGTGACATCATCTGAAAGAATGTCTGGTGGCCAAGTATAGGAAAGAAGTCATGAGTGCTTCCACAGAGTTCCTGGATAAAGACTCATTTATCAAACCCATTTTACCTGGCTGAGCCCTTGAAAGAGCATTTTATAATAGTATAGTGATAGATAAGATTTTTCTGTGGTTTGCAGATTTTACACACACCACTTGTTTAAGCCATGCGCTTCTGGAAGTGACAGTGAACAGAAAAAGATTTTTGTTCCTGCAGACCCTGGGGTCCAGAGGTTGTCATTTGATCCAGGCACTGTACCTACTGCACTCATAGTGTTAGTTTCCCTAATCTATCACTAATCTATCATTAATGATCACCAATATAACACTAATCTATCAATAATCAAACACTAATTTATCACTGAAATAACACCAATCTATCACTAATCGATCGCTTATCTGTCACCAGTCTATCACTTATGTAACACTAGTCTATCACTGATCTATTGCTAATCAATCACTAATCTATCACTAATTTAACAGGAAGTAATCACTGATCTATCAATAATCTCAAAACCAATCTATTACTTATCTAACACTAATCTATCACCAATCTATCACTTATCAAACACTAATTTATCACTGATCTAAAATTAATCTATCACTAATTTAACACTGCTCTATCACTTATCTAACACTTGTCTAACACTAATTTATCACTGATCTAACATTAATCTATCACTAATTTAACACTGCTCTATCACTTATCTAGCACTAATCTATCACTTATCTAACACTAATCTATCACCAATCTAACACTAATTTATCACTGATCTATCACTAATGAAACATTGATGGATGCATAGATGCATCTAAAATTCAGAAACAGTCAGTGGTGTATTATGACAGAAGAACCCTCTTAGAACCTTATTTCTGAGATTGTAATGTCAAATTAATGAAATATGTTATTCCAGGCATCTTCCATTCATGATCCTCAGGTTGCCTGTCCCCAAGTCAGGGGTCTGTAGTGGTGATAAAGACAGAACCTCCATCCAGGGTAAGGGTACCAGTGTTGTGGCTGAAGCAGCAGGATAAACTAACATCTGTACTGGTGAGGGAGTAGAGACACTATCACAGCAAAAACACAACAGAGCAGTGTCCTGGGGGTGTGTGTTCAGAGATGGGGGAGGAGGTCAGACAGGGATCAAGGGCACTCCTCTTACGTGTGATTACTCCTTCAAGTATCTGCAGGACTCCTTTGGAGGTGATAAGAAAAGAGAAGACAGACTTTCAGAGTTTTAGAGCTGCACCCACTCAACCCCCATAAAGTATGAGGAACTAATTTCTTTTCTGTGCCACTGGGTCGTATGAACAACCTTTGAGGGATTTAGAGGGATTATGGCCACCTCTGAGCACCATTCCTCTGCCTGACCACAGAGTTGGACTGACACTCCACACAGCAGACCAGAGCACTATACTGTACAGAGGCAGTTGGTGGTCAGTTGTTTCATACAGTCCCATAAATGTGATGGACTATGTCCAGCGTACAGGTGAGAAGCCGCATGACCTTAGCTCACTCCCACATTTTAGAGGATCCTCTTTAGGGTGGCGAAATCGCCAATATCTTGCTGTAGAGACTCAGAGGCTCAATCCCAATTCACTCCTTAGCCCTTACCCTTAGCACTACCCCTTGAAATAGAGCTGCAAGGGGCACAGCTTGAAACATTCCCCAATGAAATGGGACAAAACTTTGTGACCTGTTAATGTCATCAGCAGTCATAAACAGCAGCGAAAACTTTGTTTCTCTAAATATTAATCATGCCATCAGCAGCTGTAACCATCTCTGCTCCATAGGCTTCGTTCATCATTTCATGGATAGGAACTATAAACTATAGAAATGCGATCAATAACACACTGAAACGGCATTAAACGATTGATCCAATGATTAAGTTGTTTACAAGGGAAGTACTGACATTTGTGTGTTTCTTTCATCACTGCTGCACATTTTGGTTGTGTTTACATCTGTCTTGACAATGATCCAAACAGAATTATTTGAAACTCCTCCTACCCCTTCATTTGTAGTGTGGCCTTCATTTTGAGAGCTATGCAGCCCTTCACCTTAGCCCTTGCCCTCCCTCTAATTGAGAATCGGGACAACACTACACCATCACATGAGTGTGCAAAACAGAGGGGTTGGGGTAAGGGGTGAATTGAGATTCAGCCAGAGTATACTGGTTGAATCATAAAGACAAAACCTACATAGTAAGTGCAAAGACAAGTCAAAGGCAGGGGCCGACACACCTGACAATAGAAGATGAGAGTGTTAATACTGATTTTAATTCTGACCATAAGTCGTCAGTTTATAAGACACCTGTGATGACTCTTCAGTTTTCATTTAGTTTGTAACCACAAGCCTAGATATAAATGTTTACCCTCAGTTAGTTTCTCAGGTCTGCACGTTTTGTAAGCTACTTTATCCCAAATGATACCACAAGGTACAGCATGATCCAACTCCCCAAACTTCCCAGGATGATCTCAAGGTCTTACATTCTGTCTATGTTCATCTAATATTCTTTCTTCTGCATAGTAACAACATCATACATCATATTATTAACCAGTCCTATGTAAGCTTAGCATAGGCTTCTATGAGTTAGACTGACTTTCTGGATAAGTCAGAATTGACTTCTCAGAGAGGGTGAAGCTTCGTCTGTGAGTTTCTCACTTGTGCACAATAAAGGAAGGCCTGATTGACAACCAGTGCATTCTCCACAAATGTCTTTGTTGTTGACGCCTCCATGACAAGAGTGACAAATACAAGCTTAAAATTCTATATGTGGAGACTAGAATTCCATTTCATCTGAAATCAGACATTTTTTTCATTTAAATGAAAAGATGCATGGAACATGTCATTTATAATAAAGTACTTGGAATTTGTTTCTTCAAGTCCTCTGGCTGTTTCCATAGCAATCCTTAACTCAGAAATGAAGCTAAAATAATTACAGCCAATAACAGAACTTGACATTTAATAAGCAATAACCAAGTTGTTACATTGTAATAAAATGTAGGTTTGACCAAAGTGGTGAACTTAAAATCACCAAGTCTGAGTCATCCAATAATCACTTGGGAAGAAGTAGGTACGAAAATACAATAATCTTTATTACAATTAAAGCACTCGTACTCGTACTCGTACTCGTTGTCTTCCGCTAATCCGGGTCCGGGTCGTGGGGGCAGCAGCTTCAGCAACAAGGTCCAGACGGCCCTCTCCCCAGTTACTTTCACCAGCTCTTCCGGGGGGATCCCGAGACATTCCCAGGCCAGCCGAGAGATATAATGCCCGGAACACTTCCCCAGGGAGGCGTCCAGGAGGCATCCTCACCAGATGCCCGAAATCACCTCAACTGGCTCCTTTTGATATGGAAGAGCAGCGGCTCTACTCCGAGTCCCTCCTGGATGTCTGAGCTCCTCATCCTATCTTTAAGGCAGAGCCCTGTGAAGGAAACTCATTTCGGCTGCAATTAAAGCATACAGTTCATAAAAGGAGGACTGAGGGGGGAGTTGTAGTTAAGGGGGTTCACTACTGCCTCAGCTCTGGGAAAGGCACCCACTATTACCCACTGCAATACATCACTGCAACTTAAGGCATGCTACAAAGACAGCACACTAACACCCTCTACTGGTGGCACTGCAATCACACAATCACTTAGTTACATGGCAACCCATGTGACATCACATCGAAGCAGAAGCCCCTCCCTCGCTACCGTAACAGGTAATAACAGGTACGTTTCCCCCCCAACTGGTTTTTCACCCCCACTATCTCCCACGTTGAAATAGATACAGTTTATACAAATATTCATAAAGTGAATGATTGCTTAACTCGCCCTCGCCGCTTGGCGAGTTGTCATTTTTTTACCCTGCCATTGAGAGTAGACCTTAGCTGGGTTGGTGGAGAACACCTTGTTTATTCTCCTCACATCTACTTCTCTTGTATACCTCCTTAGGGCTGTGAGCCTTTGCTTAGCAATCTCCAGTGCTTCAGCTGTGGACAGTTTGCTATATTTCCTGGGCAGTCCTTTCCTGAGATTCACACCTCTGCTTAGTTCAGTTAGGAGGCTGACTTCTTTCCATGCCCCCACAGTCTTTGCCTCTAGCCTTCTCCTCTATGGGGCAACTCACTCCTTCTGGCTACTACTCATGCTAATCATCTTGTAGCCAAGCATCTCTAGGATGACTGTTGTTGCTGCATACATCAGCTGGTTGGTCTCAGTGATGGTAGTGGTAAAGATAGTTAGTAGTGCACTGTTCAAGTCCACCAGTAGAGACTGGTCTGGTACTTTGTTTTTTTTTTTAGCCTCGGCAAGCAGGAGGTAGTTGGGTTCCCCCAGGACTTCATGATTCTCTCTCTCAGGTCAGCTGCCCTTATGTTCACTCTGTCTGTCTTTGGGGCTTGGTACCTGACCTGTCATCCTGGCTCCTCCTTGCCGTAGCATCTTTGTACCGTGGATGAGTACAATGGTGTACCTCATCAATCTCTGGCTGTTCTCTAGCTAATTGTGGATATTTGAACACTGAGCTCAGAGCTGTTTCTTAGTCAGTGAGGATGTGGGGTTTTAAAGCAACCATTTCTCCCACATCCTCTGTGCCCTCTCTCATTGGGGTTACTACTGTAGTAGCACTCCATCAGTACCATGTTTTCTGCCCTGCCTTTGTTCACTGCTAGATTGTTCTTCTGCCCTGTGCAAGACTTTCCAGCATTGTTCCTGCCTGATTCTCCATTCTAATCTTGCCCGTTCTGGACCCATTCTGCTTGCCCGTTGCCTGACTGTCCCCTGTCTTACCTGTCTGCCTGATTCTGCTCGTCAGTCTGATCCCCTGTAACTGACCTGCCTTCAACCACATTTCACAGTCTGCCTCCTAGTATATTGACCTGCCTTCTGTCCCTGACCATGTCTTCTGTCTCCACTCCTCTGGCTTCTACTGGTTTCTCTGGTTCCAGATTTCCCACCTGTCTCTGACATGTCTACTGCCTGTCCCTTGTTGGCTGTCTTCAACTGTAGAGGTTGAATCCAGTCCCTGGAGGATTCCCCAGGGTCTTCACTGTGGTGAGCAGTTGCCACTCAGTAGAGAAGAGACTCAGTTTGAAACTGTGTGCTGGACTTTTGAACTCCTACTACTCTTTATTAGTATTGTAGCATTGAAGCTTAGCAGGAATGTTGCTCAGTGTCATGTATTATCACGTAGCAGTGCTTTTATTTTGATAATCAAGGAAATCCAAAACACAGAGAACCACAACAAGGTAGCCATTGTTCAATCTATGGTTCTCACTCATGGTGCCATAACAAAAAAACAAAAATAAACACAAAAAGGCCAATAAACATTGCCATACACATCTTAAATTAAAACTAATGCTAACACAAGAACCCTGCTGCATTTCTGCATGTAAAAAGTAACACATTTCCAACGTTATGCCCACTACCCACAAGGCATTGCGGCAGACATGCCACAATATGTTATAGCTCACATCAAAACCCTCAGCCTCAAATAGGACAAACTATCTGACTATACTATACGCTATTCTCCTGCTAGCTCTATTTTATATTCTGACTCGCTCACTAACACACTATCTGACAAACCACCTGACAGCTCTCTACAAATGCCGACACAACCCACAGCGCAGCAAGATTTGAAACGGTTATGAGGAAGGAGACACTGAACGAACCAATGACATAACCTGAGCAAACCGAGGCCTCGTATGTCATCGGTCACGTGATTTGCTCGAGCGCGACACAAGCCTTGAAGCAAGGCTTCATCTGGCACGCCCACTTTTACTCAAGACACGCTTCGAAGCCTCGGTTCATTTGTCCCATCACTACCTGTTACCGACCGCCTGCCTTTTGGACCCACGAGCCTGCCTGGACCCAGCATGCACCTCCGCCTATCTGGACTGATCTCTGGTTCTGACCTACGTGTCCTCCACGGTATTTGTCCCTGTCTGATCCTTTTGGCTTTGCTCGCATTATCAGTCCTTCTGTGTATGAACCACGTCTGTCCTCTGACCTGAACCTGCTTAGCCCTTTGGATACTGTTGCTGTGCTGCTGTCTACCCAGATTACCGACCACGGAACCGTCCCTTGACCCCGCCTCTGGATTACCCCTTTTAAATACCACAGAAAGCAACATTGATTGTCTGTTTAATTTAATAAACTGGATTTAACTCCTGAACCCTCTCCTCTAAATCTCTGCAGTTGGGTCTCCGACCACAACCCAGTCATTACAGTTCCCAGTGAATTGTGGGAAATAACATAAGACTTGCATCATTAGTCCTCTTGAAGAAAATGAATTCATCTAATGATTAATCAACCCCTTATTTGATTAGATGAAATAAATTATTTTATCCCATAGTTTAAAGAAAGAAAGAAAACCCACTGTAAACCCCAATGAGTTCACAGAACTCAAAAATGTTTGTGTAACTAATTACACAAAAATATTTTAGTGATATTATTAAATGTTTTAAGTTTGTGAATCTTTAATAAAAATGTGATTCTCCACAACTTACAATTTAAGATAAACGCACTTAAACATTTTTGTATTCTATAACTCATAGTCTGTGGAAATACACAAATGTTTTAATAGTCCAAGACTTATAGTTTGAGAGAAATGAACTCAGTGTTTTTAGAGTGCTACAACTCATTATCTGTGGGAATACATTTAACTGTTAGTGGGCCTTGGGAAAAAAAGGGGCAAAATTATGATATTTTTCAATATTACACAGTTAGTAATCTGTGAAAAACACACACAAAATTCTCAGTAATTCCAAACTCAAACACAACTAACCCCTAATCCTAATGTTAGGAAACAGATAAATTATACAGTGATGAAAGCAACAATCAATAGTGCTTTTATTTAACACATATGCATAACAAACACAGGAATTAGACAACAGTACATTAAACATCTACAGTGCATGAATTTGAACAGTCACTTTCCAAAAGTTATTCAGTGCATGAAAATTATAAGTACAGCATGTTAATTCTTAGGTAGGGGAGCCAAAAAGTGCCATATCTTAAATCTGAGTTACTAAAAGCACACAGTGTATTATCTTAAATCTGAGGTAGTAGAAGTGTTTTGGGGGGTTCTTTTGGAGAGAAAAAAAAGAGGGGGAAAAGGAGTTCCTCACACTACTAGCTCAACAATTAGTTTAAAGAGATATGCTCAAACATGACCAAACATCGAAAAACATATGGCCCATGGGCCAAAAAAAATACATTGAAGATATTAACAACAGATGCAAAAATCAATTTCAATTTAGGTCAAGGGTCTATTAAAGACCAATATGATCTCAGGTGAATTGAACCAGTGAAATTCTATAATAAATTACAAATAATCCCTACACAAAATGTCTCTCATTGTTTTAGTGTAAATACATTAAATGTGAATAACCTGAGCAACCATGAAAAAACATTCAGCCCATTTTATATATAACAAGTACAAAATCTGAGACAAAATAATGAAATTTAAGTTTGTTCATTGCTGCTCATATTATTCACATTTTTAAAGGCTATTTTGAGGTTATGCAAACATTTTCAGTATAGAATTATTTTTGTACTATTATTATTTAAATTGTCTGACCTATTTGAGATCATATTGGGCAGAATATGGCCCCTCAACTAATACATGTTTAACACCCCCCAGATTAAAGTATTTTTACTCTGTGTCTAAGATTAGGAGAGAAAACACAGGTAAGACTTAGTTCAACCCTAATTCACTCATTGAACAAATCATTCCTCACAGTCAGTAGACGCCCTTTCAGTGGTTTGCTGTCCTCAAGACACATCACAACCTTCTGGATAAGTGTGAATGTGAGCTCGAGTTTTTTGGGATACTGTAGATCTAGAACATAGACATACCCGAAGAGCAAGACAAACGAGTCTGCCAGAGTTGTTGCACCACTCACAAGTAAAGTATTTCATCCTCCACAACAACTGAGATGCTGTCGGGGTTGAAGAGGGTCACACCAGCGGTGCTGGCCGAGATGATTGTCAGAAGAGCCACTGGAGTGTCTGTGAAAATATAAACAATCCAAAAATGAGTTCAGCCCCTCCATCTAGCTCATTATTATTACTTGTTTATTTTTACTGATGATGAGTTTACAGTTTACATACAAAAGCCAACATAAAAAGGTCATAGAGTAAAAACTTGGCTCAGGTCTCCCTGGGAGAAACAACATCAGGTCTCAGAATGACAGCAGGAGAGTGGAAATCTGCTCTTTGCTTGAGCTGATAAATCCAAACTCAAACAACATTTCACCAGCTCAAGTTGCTTTCAGCTAAATGCTGGCTTGCTACAACCCAGAAGCAGTGCCCTCAAGTTGTTATCTCATCCCAAACTACTACTGGTGTAAATGCTCGATGGATAACGTTGAAGGCAAACATAGTCATTGAGAAGGCATTGTAAGTGAGCAGCAAAAAAAATGACCTTGTCAGATGAAAAATACCCAAAGTGTACTTACATTGCAGGTCTTGAAGAAGTTAGAGGCATCTTCACGGAGGTACACAGGCAGTGCATAAAGGACAAGGGCCCACCTCTTATTTACATCATGTTGTTCCTAGATATACAAAAATAACCATTGTGATAGTAAACACACAACTGCAGGGTGAAACACTTTTATATAATGTGTTACATCCTTCTGAATTATAACAAAGAATGCAGCATCAGATTTAATGAAACTTTAAATCTATGTTATTAAAATAGCAGTCAAAGTATAATTAAACTTTAAATTGAAGCTGACTAAGGCTACGTTCACACAGCAAGTTTTAATGCACAATTTGATTTTTTTTTTTTTTTTTTTTTTAATGAAATCCAATTTTTTCTGTGCTTGTTCCTATTACAAAAATGAATTTGACGTCTATCAGTTGTCAGTATGAACTGAATGGAACCCTCAAGTGACCCGCATGCACAGAAGAGGTCCTGATGTCACACTGGACCATGCAACACACACACTGTTTAAGGAAGTCAATAAGGAGGCCTCTTGTATCGGCATATCTGGTACTGATAAATTTTGTCTAAAACCAAAGTCAGCACCAGTCAAACAGCACAAAAGTAATGTGAAAGTTTGTACTTCTGCAGCAAAACAAAACATTTTGAATAATTTACAATGAAAAATTCCAGTCATTTCTATTCAAATAAGTAGGCTACACAAGTCACATAACTCACCGACTGGGTTCTGTCTGATGGTGAAATGCAGACAACAGCACCTTTCTGAGGTCCAATGCCTGAAAATAATATGAACTCATAGAAAATTAATTGATGTTGGGAATAAGAAAATAAGGCCTACCGTGAATAACAAAGTGACTACATAGATACATAGGCTTCCAAATCCTAAACTCTTATCAAAAAAACTGTTTTAGTGAGAATTTAACAGTTGAAAGATGAGCAACTTTAGCATTAATAATTAAACACCTGTTTCAAATGTCAATTAAAAAAAAAAAAAAGTATGAAAGATTCAAGTGACCAAACCATCTTCACTGCTTTAAGGACCTTTCTTTTCAGATAAATAATGTAAGAAATGGCCATCGGCCAAGCACAGAATATGGAAACAACTGGATGCATGTCTATCAAAATCAAATCAACTTAATAATGCCACTTCCCAACCCTACCTGTAAATGTTAGAGGGTTTTGGAGAGGATCTCTCATACATAAGCTTGAACCTACAAAGAAATGCAAACACATGGAACAATTTTTCAAGAAACTGACTTGCTTCAGCCGAAGATTGAATAGCTTCAGCTGGTCTGTGTACACTATCATGGCGCTTTATTTTTTTACGTCCCCGGGATACGCTGTGCAGTTTTGCTAAACCATTAAACGCTTTCTGAACAGTTCAAGCGTAACTGTCAACCGCTGCACTGGTGGACAAACGTGCATTATGGGATTTGTAGTTCAAATATAAAACAAGCCGATAACTTACATATATTTACTTTGACACATGTATCTGCGTTCAGTGTACATTAACATCATAACCTCACAATATATCGCTAACACGATCACAATGCTTCATTTCAGGCAATACACTGTTGAAAGGCGAAGTAACGGTATCCTAACAACCTGAGCTAGGAGCATTGAATTTAAGGTACTTTAACAACTTATAACCACTCTGCACATTATAAAAATGCATCCGCGATTTCTACATATCGCCAATATCTGCATGTTAATAAAGTAGGCCAGTCAATGTTACATTCAAAACAAATCTGAAAAGTTTCACCGGTACTTACCAGATCAGGGCGAAGGTGAATCCAAGATGGCGGCTGAAGCGATCCAGATGAGAAAATTAGGCCCACCCACTAGAAGGTCGTGATTTCGTGACGCTACTTCAAATACTCCCACAAATTTTAAGTTTTTCACACAAATGAACACTAAAATATTGAGCTGTAACTTAAATTGACAATAAGCGTCCACAGAGCTCAAAGTTATTAAGCTCGGTCAACTTCTTGAAGGCTTTTGACTTCAGGAGCCTTATTAATTATAAGGTTGTACAGCTGTCAGGGTTTACAGTGTGTGATCATAGGTAATTTTGTGTAAACAGATTTATTTCTATTCATTTAATCGATTTAGAGCCTAAAAGGACTCATTTGGAGGAAAACTCCAAAATGTGTTTTCACTTATATGATAAAATGTGACTAATCATCTCTATTTTAGCTGAAGCTGATTCATTATTTAGTATGAAAGGATTTTTTTTTTAAAAAGCCTGTAAAATAAAATTACTTTTTGTCATGTATGTTTTGTCCAAAATCCAAATATTAAAAGTTTAACTCTTTGAGAAAAAAATAACTGTGTTGTTGCTGTTGCTGAATAGAGTCCACAAGAAAGAAATGAGATTTGTGAGGGAAGTCTGACAC
>JAQQZY010000017.1:5152864-5169869 GCA_030068375.1 Ostorhinchus rueppellii | reverse complement strand
CACACGGGCCCCGACCCCAGGCCTGGCTCCAGGGCAGGGCCCCGGTAGCCCTCCGGGCCGGGTACTCAGGCTCTTTGTTGTCCTCCGCATATAGGGTCTTCTGAACCGCTCTTTGTCTGGCCCTTCACCTAAGACCAATCTGCCATGGGGGACCCTACCAGGGGCAAAAAGCCTCCGACAGTACAGCTCTTAGGGTCATTAGGGCACTCAAACTCCTCCACCACGATACGGTGGCGGTTCAAGGAGGAGCCACCTCTCTTTAGATTGTCTTAATTCACACCACCACATAAACATACCCTATATCTTTAAATCTTGCCCTGTTTGCAATCGTCAGTAATAAAGAATGGATGCATCTGTTCTTTTTGTCACGTAAATAATTTCTTGTTATTGAAGATTAATATAGAACATTCACGTGTGTGTGTGTCCACTCAGGTAAAGTCTCTCTTGTGGTAGGTTTCATTTTATATTGATTATATCTTTCTACAAGAGACACTGAAATTTTGTAAAAATAAAAAAGAGTTCTTGTTAGTGTTGAATTAGCAGTAACAAGGAACGCTTCATGGACATCCAGGCAGTAATGAAAAACAGTTATGAAAAATGGTAAAAGAGGTGCTCTTTGGTGAAGGGACCATCGATGCACAAAAAATATAAAAACCATGGCATTCTTTTATAATTGTTTGATGCTTTCATTAATTCTGGCATGTCTCAATGAACCTCACTGAGCTCCAACAAAAACATTTGTTTGTCCCACTGGTGAAGGCCAGCAGGCTGACACGTGTTGGGGCTCACTGAGGTCCATTGGGACGTGTCATAATTAATAAAGGCATTTTAAAATGATGAGTCATTGCTTTTGTAAAAATAAATAATAATAATAATAATAATAATTATTATTATTATTATTATTATTATTATTATTATTATATAAATATTTAAATTAGCCTATTTGAGAAATGATACATTAATTTTTGACACTGATGTTCACTTTCACTTGATCTGGCCCACATGCCGTTTCATCTAAAACACTGTTGTGCACAGAGAAATACTCACATGTTAACTATTATTGAGTAAACAACTTTGACTGGAGACTGTGCAATGCCTGTGGGCATGCTTTACCTTAAGAAGAACTTTCCTGTCAGTGCATTAAACACTTGTTTAAATGTGTCTGTGTTGCACTGATAAGAAGGCAGTAAGTAAATAAAGTTACTATCAGCTGTACACAATGCACTAATGGAGGGAAACTCAGCTTTGTTTGACAAATGATGAAACTGTCAAAGGATGCTTCTAAATACGTGTCTCTAAAAGCTACTCACAAGCTCAAACCATGGGATCTGAGGCATAGGGTTTAACAAATAGAAAAGCTGCTGTAAATGTGATGAACAGAATAAGATTAGAGATGACAGCAAATGAAGGAACAGTAAAGCACATTTTTGAGTTAAAGGATTCTTGAAGATGTCATAAACATTAATGATATTAATTCATATGTCAACATCAGACTGCAGCAGGAAGAGAAACATAAACATTGGGGGTGGCTATGGCTCAGGTGGTAGAGCGGGTCGTCCAATATCCGAAATGTTGATGGTTCAAATCCTACTCTCTCCAGGTTAGCCGTTGTGTCCTTGGGCAAGACACTTCCCCCTCCTTGCCTCCAGTGTTACTCACACTGATGTATGAATGCGTATAAATGTTTGGTGGTGGTCGGAGTGACCGTAGGTGCAAAATGGCAGCCACGCTTCTGTCAGTTTGCCCCAGGGCAGCTGTGGCTACTAATATAGTTCACCACCACCAGAGGGAGAATGTGAGAGCGAATGAATAATGGATCAACAATGTAAAGTGCTTTGGGTGACTTGAAAAGCGCTATAAAAATTTAATCCATTATTCATTATTATTATTATTATTATTATTATTATTATTATTATTATTATTATTATTATTATTATTATTATTATAAGGGGAAGCAAGCAATACAAAAACCTCAAGAAGCAGAATGTTGTCCCATCAGTTCCTTGTTTAACATGTTGTGAAAAGTTATAGTTTGCAAACAGTAGCTTGTTAAATTAAAAAGGGTCTTGTTCATATGGATAAGTTAATATCTTGTGTGAAAAAAGATAATTGTGCAAAAGTTATTATATTGTACTAAGAACACCTTATGTCATGTTAATTACATGGATAAGTTGTTCTTCTGCAGTTACGATATTCATCAAGATCATATAAGATCATCTTTTGTAAACAAGTTAACTTTTTAGGGCAATATACACAGCCTGGCCTGTGTTAAACTAAGCAAATAGTTAAAATCCTCCCATTGGACAATTCCTCAACTTTTTAACTGGACTTTTTAACATCAACAATATCAAAAAATAAATTCAATATCAGGTTTTAAAATGTTGCCCCTAACATAAAATCATTTGACAATAAATAAATATAATCCAAATAAAAAATACATTGCTTATTTAAAAAAAAAAATACATTCATCAGAATAAAGAGTGTTTGAAAACATAAAACTGTATACAACTAAAAAGAAAACCTCCTCTTCACTTTTTAAATTATAATTATAATAAAAACACCTTTTCAATTATGGTGGGAGCTGTTTACCCAAAAGGTCTCTTGTCGTAAAATTAAGGTGATCTTTTTTATTTAAAAATAAATAAATTAAGTAATTTAATTAAATGAAGACAACCGCAGAAAATAGAAGCATGGGCTGAAAAGTTTTAAGGTGCTCAGCTTATGTGGCTAATGCTAAGGAAGTGGCGTTGACATTGGAGAACTCTGAATAATTCTAGAGCTTCTTGTAGATTTATTCATTCATCTTCTATACCCGCTTTATCCTCACCAGGGTGACGGGGGTCACATGGAGCCTATCCCAGCTACTTAAGGGCGAAGGTGGGGTACACCCTGGACAAGTCGCCAGTTCATCGCAGGGCTGACATATAGAGACAAACAATCACACTCACATTCACACGTATGGGCAATTTAGATTAGCCAATTAACCTATGTCTTTGGATTGTGGGAGGAAGCCAGAGTATCCGGAGAGAACCCACGCAGACACGGGGAGAACATGCAAATTCCACAGAGAATGGTCCCACCAGTGACTGGTGCTGGAATCGAACCCAGGACCTTCTTGCTGTGAGACACGAGTGCTAACCACTGCACCAATGTGTCGCCGCTTCATGTAGACAATGTTAATTAAATTAACAATACATTTTAGTTGAACAATTCAACACTGTAATCACACAATTGCCTACCCAGGGATGGAGGGGTCAGGCTGGAGAAGCGAGGCTGATTCGGTCCCATCAGACCAGTCTTCTCTGTCACTGGATACAAGCACTCAGAACTAGGTCTCACCGGGTCTGGGGTGCTCATGGTCCTGTTTCAGAATCATGAATCCCCACAGGACAGCTATCAAGGGACAATTTGAGTCTGCAAACAATGTCTACCCATTTGTGACTCACATCATCCGGAGACTCGAATCTTCCTTGTGACAGTTATTGCATGAACATCACGTCCTCAGCATTAGCCACATTAACTGAAGGCCTTAAAAATTTTCAGCCCAGGCTTTTATTTTTTGTGGTGGCCTTAATTTTAAAGCAAAAGATCTTTCAGGTAAACAGCACCCCATTTAACTGATCAGGTGGATTGTTGTTTTTCTTTTTCTTTCTTTGTTTTGATGAACCTTATTTAAAAAGTGAAGGGGTTTTCTTGATAGGCATATGAGGTTTTACATTTTAATTCAATTATTATCTACATTCATTTATTTTGCGCCACTTTTTTGTAGAAGTCTATTTTATTAGAGGACTTTTTTTAATCATACAAACTCAATTTCATTTCATTCATTCATCTTCTATACCCGCTTTATCCTCACTTGGGTCACGGGGGTCGCATGGAGCCTATCCCAGCTACTTAAGGGCGAAGGTGGGGTACACCCTGGACAAGTCGCCAGTTCATCACAGGGCTAACATATACAGACGAACAGTCACTCTCACATTCACACCTATGGGCAATTTAGATTAGCCCATTAACCTATCAGTGCATGGATGATGGATGGATGGTGATTGGAAAACCCATGCAGACACGGGGAGAACATGCAAACTCCACACAGAAAGGTCCCAAGGTCTGCCCGGGAATCGAACCCAGGTCCTTCTTGTTGTGAGGCACGAGTGCTAACCACTGCACCACCGCCACAAACTCCATTTCTTTTTACAAAATAATTTTTATTACAAGTTTGTTGGTTTTTTTTAGGAGGTTGTTGTTTTTTTGTCATACAAGTTTATTTTTATTTAAGGGGTCCATTTATTTTTCAGATTCTTCTTTAAATAAATCACAATCTATTTTTATTGCTTATAGTGGTTAATTTTTTGGGGATGTTGCCCCTCTGTACTGCCATAGTCCATTGAGTTGGCATCCAGAGTCATGGACAATAAGATGGGAACATATTGGTAGAATTATCAACGTGCCCAAAAAAGTTTCCACTTAGCACCTGGAAACCAGAACTATCATTACCAAGGAGCTGGATTACAGCCCTCTGAAAAGGACGGAGATGATATGAAACCAAAGAGGCCTCATTACTCCTAAACGTGTCAAGCAGAAGGTATTTCAAAGGCTCAGAGGCCTTGACTTTCACATATGGGTTTGAGCTTGGGGTCTTTTTAGCTTCCAATTTTCCTGTTTAAGAGCTGAGCTTGTTGAGCATTGCAGTGTTGATTAGAGGAGAAGGTTGTGCATATAATCACAAAATATATACAACATTGATTCTGATCTGTGCTCATCTAGTTCAACACAGAGGTTTTTTAGTAAAGCGGGCTTATATTCCCTATCATTATACAACAGTCCTGATGCTGGTTGAGTCTCATTATTACTGGCTTTTAAACCATTCTAACCGAGAAAACTTCCAAACTTCCCTGATGGACATCCTCTTCTTAATTCAACAGAATTTCAAGAAAGTGAACCCTGGTTTCACTAGAATAGTTTTAATTATTCTGTTGTGTTGGTCGACTTGTTTGTGTCTTTTGATAAATGACTGTCATGATGGAAGCCTTTTCTTAATTCTAAACCAAGTCTTTCCCAGGTACAAAGTTACCTGTAACCCAAACCTAGATTTACCAAACCATGCATTGATCCAGAACACAAGGTGTCTGAAACACACAAAGATGAAAAACCTTCATTGATGTTGTCTGTCTACAGTATCAGTGGTGTCTCCACTGTTTTCCCCTTGTTCTCTGGAGCAATTCACTCACCTCCCCATGAATTGAAGCCCGTGGATATCTGCTGGCAGCCTCCCCACTCCTTCTCTCACTAAATACAAAGGTGACCTCTGAGGCTTGTGTACAATGTACCTCAAATCAAAATGGGAAGACTTGCAAGAAACAAAAACAGTGTCAAGGACTCTACAGAGGCTTCAAACATCAAGCCTGTCTAAAACCTGAGAGAAAAATAAAGATGTAGAAAAAGCATCTTTGGTGTGCTTCATCTTATCCATGTTTTAGAGTTAAGGTTACAAATTACAAATGCAAATCACGAACACCTTCACTTCCATTTTAATACATCACAATGGTAAAGAAAATAGCTTCCATGTGTCCACAAATGTGGCACAGGAAGCTATTCTATCACTGTTACTTCTACAAATACAATGACATGAACAGTCATTAGTAGCATTTAAAGGGGTCATATTTTGCTTAACCCACTACTGTTAGTTTTTGGTACATTTATTTGTGAATTTTGGGGACCCTAATAGTTCAAAAAGTTTGAACCCTCCAAGTGCTGCAAAATTATCTTTATCTTCATTTAGGCAAAAATCGATCAGATTTCTACAATTTGTTTTAATTCCTGTTTAATTTGTTACATCTACAGCTAAGTACATCATGACATTTGCACATGTAAGGTCAAGATTTCCAATGAAAATTTCTTAGAGTACAGAGTGTTGTTTGTCAGCAGCAGCAGTTGTCATCCATACTGAAAATATGTCAAAATTTTGAGCCGACTACCTATTATGTTCAGTTCAAGTGGCTGAACAGGACAGAGCAGCGCAACCAACAAACAGGAGGGGGTGAGGCATGAAGTGGCTCGTTTGCAGATAAAGGGCCAGCGCTCCACCTTTTTCGTGTCATGACTCAGAAATAGGGTTGAAGATGGACCTGTGTAGTTTAATTAATGAAGAATTCAGACCCAAGCACTGCATTTATAGTTTATGTAGACTACAGGGAAATGTTTTAAAATGTATAAATCCACTTTTTAAAAAAAAGCTAAATATCACTCCTTTAACACAGTTTCTCATGTACTTATTCTTTAAAATCTTTTTAAATCTAATTTTGCTGAGAAAATGCCAACAAACGGGTCACAGTTTGTCTTAGCTCTGACTTTGCTTGCAAAATCCATGATGGGACTGATAGGCTGAGCAGTCAAGTGACAGTGTACATCTCAAAATACCTGTCAATCAAAATGGGATTCAGCCTTTTGACTGATCCCTGCCACAGCTCCATTCACCCCCAGAGACGCTGGTCTCCAGGGGCAAGACAAAGTCGTGGCATTTATCCAATGACCATCACGTTTCGAGGCAATGAAAAAACTGTCCCATTGAAGTGCATGAACGCTCAGCTTCTATGGGCAAATGCTCTGGTTCATATCACAGTAGAGACACTAGAGGGCGCAAATGCCTGAGCTGCTGAGCGCCACCTGCCATTAAACTACAGAAGAAGAAGAAGTTCTTGCACTGACAACGAAAATGGCACTATGGGAATGTATGAGAAGTTAACAGCATCGACTCAGTCAATTTGTGATAAGTAGCCTAACACTTTTGTAGTCAATGAAATGTTAACACAACCGTATATATTTGACCATTTAATTTTTGACATTTTAGGGGAAGCTGAGCTTCCCTTGCAGTCTCAGAGTAATCACCTCTGGTTACACCCCAAATATTGAGGATAACTGTTATTAGAGGTACACTGTGAAACATAATGTGTAGAAATGTAGCAATTGTTTTTTTGTTTTTTTTTTTTTTATTAATTCCGTATGGGTTAAAAGATCCATATCATGCATGTCTTTACTATTACCTTCTCCATCGACCTCACTACCTGCCTTTACAAGGACATCTACGTAAAGGATTTGGGTTTTCAACAAAAGAGCCAGAATTATCCTCAGTACCTCAATGTAGTGCAACATTGAATGGAACATTAGCTACTATTAGCTCATAAATGGTGTCACTAAGTACAACCCTCAATTTTTATTTTCATTTCAGAGAGCACAGTTACAATTCTGGTCAGCACAGGGAGAAACATTGGTGTACTGATTAAAGGTAAACATGCATGAGTGCAATTAAAAATAACTGTATGTGCAAAACCAGTGATGTGATTCAGTGTTCACTTTAAAAAATGTAAGAAATAAATAAATAACATATTGATTCATAATGGAATACTACCTTATATGAAGAGTTCTACAAACTAAAGATCTATGGAAGAGTTTGAAACAGCATCATGGGATCCAGAGACAAAAATTTAAAACAGCTTCAGGTTGTTGTCCCCCCACCCCACCCCCCACCACATACACACACACACACACACACACACACACACACACACACACACACACACAAATTACCTCCTCAATCAATACCTCAGGTCTTTGTTATTCTGTTATTAAACACTATATCCACGTGTGTCACCATTTATGACGCATTACAAGAATAACAAATATGACCAATAGATCTGTCATTCAGACTCAAACAAAAACTCGAATTCCTTTCAGGCAAGTGTAGCAACACTCCAATCCAGCAGGTGGTAGTAAATCACCATGGCTGCACAAATCACTACAGCTTTACACCAGGTATACTGTATGCAGACGAGACAAGAGGGTAAGACCCACCTAATAATTCTGTTCAAATTAATGATATATTTGAATGGGAATCCAGAAATAGACATTATGAGCATGTTGTTGATATTAGTGTAATTCAAGATGAAATATTCAGCCTTTTCAGGTGTTCATGACCTTACATGGACTTAGATTTGGATGTGTTAGAATGAATATTGTTCTGGGAGCATCAGAGCATTAAAAGTATATTTAAGCAAAGTGTAGCGCATGTGAACAAAATCCAATCATACCACAATTTGATCCAAATTCAAAGTTAGTATGGTGTTTCTTTTTTTCTTGAGGGTGATGCAGATGGCCATGATGGACCAGTCCTCCAGTTTTTCTCCTGTAAAAACACCCTTCAGTATTTGCCGACTGAGCTGATGGTGCAGTAACAGCCATGGGCAGACAAGTGCCATCGCCTCATCCTCAATCACTGAGAATTCATTTGTGGGAAATGGAGGAAGTCTAATCATCCTCCTAGGATCACCCGTGGATCCTGTTCTATTCACACCAGTGGCATCTGCTCCAGCTGTGTGAAGTATCGTACTCACTCATGGTTCCACAACGCTTTCTTTGCCCCATTTTCCTCTCACTCCTGTCAAAATACTATGTAATTATGTTGAAGGTTCCAATTTCAGACAAGAGGCTTATGTTTGTTTCTGTCTTTCAAGTCCCAGCTGCTCAGCTAATGCCTTATAAAATGCATGAAGTACCACGGCAAATATTCCTTCAAGTGATTCTTAAAGCATGAAAGATGAAACCCTCAGAATAGTTGGATGTTAAGGGCTTGAATACATTCTGAAATACACAATTAGAAAATCTCTCACACAAAAAGGCTAAAATAAGCTGCCTGAAAATCCATCTATCCCTGTTGCTATACAATAAACAAACAGAAAAAAAGATGTGTTATGAAGAAAGGTTTGAAGGCCACATTTTAAAAGGGGAAAAAAATCAGTGGTGTAGCATGTGAACAGGCAGGATAGGAAACTGCTTTGCCAAACAAACTTTATTCCACAGCAAGATCTTTATAAATATCAACCTCCATTTGGTTTTCACAGAATTGATATTCCATACTACCAAAAGTGAGGCCATGTGTTGAAGCAGATGCACTCACAGCTACCGAACCATGTAACATTATGTCTACAAAGACCATTTCACTCACCAAGTAAAGGGTGAAATTCAAGATCGGTTAGAAAACATCCAAACAAGGTCAGGACCGTCACAGTTTAGTGTAAATCAACAAACAACATTGAATCTCATAAGAACCTCTTGGAGATGAAATGTGGCCACTTCAGTATAGTGAAAATTAATGCAATGCTTTTATCTTCTTATCACATTCTTTGACACTGAAAATTGCTTCTTACCTCCCTCTCGTGGTCACATTTATAGTGACACATCAGCCCATGTTGTGAATAAATTAAGTTTATCAGGTCATGTCTCTGCAATGTAGGGATGCACGATACCCAATACTGGTACCAGTATCGTGTCCGATACTGAGCGTGAGTACTTGCACTCACTTTTGTAACAGTACTCCAATACAACTGCACCAAGACCACTTACAGCAGTGTGACATTCACAGTTAAGTGTAGCAGGTACAGAGTAAAGTCAGCAGTGTGGAGAGTTTTCAAAAAATAAATGACCAAAGTAACACTGACTGGAAGTAACATTAAAGACAGATGGATATGAACGGAGCATTCTGTCCGTGCTCTGTGTGTGCAGTTCTGTCTGTTTTCCAGGTGCTCTTGGTGCCTAGTCAGATGGAGACTACAACCAGGAGCCATGGAAGTCGAGGATCTGTTCAAAGAGCAATTGTGTGAGTTCGTGAAAAACTACTGACATATTTATGACAACTACCCTGGGCTGAGCCGGTTTCCATTCTACTTATAATAGTATGGGGGTAAGGAACAGTGTGGACCGCCACCCGCAGAAGTGAAAATTGAAGTTAAAAGCTCATTTCTCTTTTCCCTAGCTCCTGAAGCATCGCTTCTAAACCTTATCAGTGGAAACGCTGCAACATTAATATCCACATTAATGTTACCTCTCCATTTTTGTTATTGACTTTCTTCTTCTCAAAAAATGTAACTTTTTTTTATGGTATTTGTCCAGAATGGTTAATTAAGTGCAGCACCCTCTAGTGGATTGATTGAGAAACACCCATTCCAACACATTAAATGTCAGTAGCAGGACTTTGTTCCAGTCAGACTAGTGACAAATGCAATAAAGCACATTTTTGAAAGGAACTAAGAACTGTAACGGAATTAGTAACTACTTGTACTTGGTCTAGAAAAAAAGTGGTATTGGTGCATCCCTACTGCAATGCAATATACTGACATCTGAGACATAACATAACATGCTGCAATGCAATATACTGACATCTGAGACATAACATAACATAACATAACATACAATACATCATACTCGTACTCATTGTCTTCCGCTCATCCAGGGCCGGGTCACGGGGACAGCAGCTTCAGCAAAGAAGCCCAGATGGCCCTCTCCCCAGCCACTTCCACCAGCTCTTCCGGGGGAATCCCAAGACGTTCCCAGGCCAGCCGAGAGATATAATCCCTCCAGCGTGTCCTGGGTCGGCCCTGAGGTCTCCTCCCAGACAGACATGCCCGGAACACCTCCCCAGGGAGGCATCCAGGCATACAATACATAACATCACAAATTCATTCATCTTCTGAACCCATTTTATCCTCACTAGGGTCACAGGGGTTGCTCGGACCCTATCCTAGCTACTTAAGGGCGAAGGCGGGGTTCACCCTGGACAAGTCGCCAGTTCATCGCAGGGCTGACATTCATTCATTCACTTTCTATACCCGCTTTATCCTCACTAGTGTCACGGGGGTCGCTTGGAGCCTATCTCAGCTTCTTAAGGGCGAAGGCGGGGTTCACCCTGGACAAGTCGGCAGTTCACCGCAGGGCTGACATATAGAGACAAACAATCACTCTCACATTCACACCTATGGGCAATTTAGATTAACCAATTAACCTATCAGTGCATGTCTTTGGATGGTGGGAGGAAGCCAGAGTACCCAGACACGGGGAGAAGATGCAGACTCCACACAGAAAAGTCCCACCCCCATTGACTGGAATTGAACCCAGGACATTCTTGCTGTGAGGCATGAGTGGTATGAACTGGACCACCGTGTCACAACATCACAAATATTTATTCTAAACAGTCTAGTCTTTTTTTTATTTTTCAAATTAAAAATACTATGTCCACCATGGTGCCAGCTTATTAACCTTACTTTTATGAACCCTTCATGTGTGCATTTCTTAATTAGAATTAAATAAGTATATAAAACTGTATTAGTCCACTAGAAGTAGTGGAATGCCACTGAAGTGCCCTGGGGTCAGCATACAACTAATTATTCTAACCATTCTTAGTGGTGTACTGATTAGTGAACAGGCTTCCATATACAGTAAGACATAAATAGCTCTATAATTACTTCCATATTAAGTCAATCATTATATCTGTGAGGTGAATGATGTAGCTTTTACATTACAGATGGTGATTGTGCAGTAAAAACTGTATGTATTAAATCCTTCACACTGGCAGTATCTTGACACATGTAATCTCAGATTGATGTGTGACCAGAGGCATTCTTATAGACCCCAGCAGTGATATATGTCACCTCTCCAAAAACTATTTTGCTCCCCTCCTTCACACAGCACTACAGTTTTACCATGACTACTTCATGTATCTCCATCACCGGTTCCCAGGGTTAGTCTCCCCATTCTTCTTGCTCATGTCTCAACTGTTATTGCCTCTATCCAATTTTGTCTCCGTAGAGGCTAAGAGGTAGATGTGAGCTTTTAAAACTTTTTTGGGGTCCTTTACTTTTAAAGGTGCTGTATGTAAGAGTTACGTTCCAAGTAATCATAAAATGGCCCTGAATGTCACCAACATAAAAAAATCATGTTTATTTCAAATACTGATATTACTGACAACAGTAGTCCAGCCAGAAGATTTGCATTTGAAAAACTAAGTCTCAGCCCAGAGGCAATGTTGTCATTTTGTGTTTTGGTCTGATGCTCCACCCATCACCTATCTCCCAATCATAAAGTCAGTGGCGTTTCAGCAGCCAGGTTGCCAGTTCCCACTGAGTTACAGCTGGAACATGTCTGATCACAAATGTCTGACATTACTAAACCTAAAAGACCTCTTATTATTCCCAAATATATTATGACAAAGTGAGGAAAAAATACAAGGATATGTACAGGAGATGCTTTTAAAACATGGAGACAACTGAAAGCAGAGAAGAATTTGAAGACCGACGCCTTTTCTCCTGTGGTCTCCCCCGGTCTCAGTGGCTCTTACCAAGTGGTGAGACTGCGGGCCCGGACTGCAATGTCTTCTCCCGGGGCTGGGCTGCAGTGTTTTTTCCCAGTCTGGGTCTTGGTGAAAAGACCACAGCACAGGTGAAGAAGCCACGGCCTACCCCCATGAGAAAACACCACGGCCCAGCCCCTGGAGAAGAGACTGTGGCCTGGGTAAAGAGACTGGGCCCAGTATAAATACCAATGTAGGGCTTATTGCTACTCTGTGGGGGGGTAGCATATTCTACAATATTTTAAATATGACTGCGGTATCAGTTTGGCCACAATCCTACATACGACTACTGTGAACCAAAATTTTGGATTCTGATGCAAAGTTCAGGAGACTGGTGTTACGGAAGGACATTTACCTCGGTCTATCTACACATTTGTTTTATGTGGAAGTGTGCTAGGACTGGAGACAGGTCAGGCTGACCCATTATCATTGTGAGTTAAGCAGGAAAAAAAAATCATCCTTATTTGTTTCTAAATCCTGGTCGATTTGTTTGGAATCTCTTCATAATGTGATCTTTATGTTTACTCTTCTTTGTCTCATTTAGTGAGTTTAATCAATAGAAATAATCCTTGTACTGTTGGATCTGCTTAATATTTGCTTGGTTCTGCAAAGTTTGTTTTTTGAAATTACCCCTGACATACACTGGTCTCAGGCTGTTAGACTGGTTTACAGATTTGCCCATTGAAGTACCATATTTTCCGGACTATAAAGTGCACCTGAATATAATCCGCACCCACCAAATTTTAAACAGAAAAATATTTTTACGTATATGGGCCGCAGCTGATTATAAGCCACAAGTATCCCCACTGTAACATGGCATACTTATACAGAAAGATTTTTTTTTTAATATTTATTTACATAGCTTAACTGCTTTTTTCCAAACAGTGCCTGTAACACAATAGTGACACAGCAGTAACACAGCAGTAAAACAGCTGGTTAGAAAAAAAAAGCAGGAAAGTCACTGATCGCTGTCTCCATCTTATTCTTGTGCGCTGAAAGTCCTCTTCTTGAGTGTTGGAGTTGAACAGCTTCAGAAAAGCTACGCCACACATCTTCTCAGTTTCTCTTTTGTCGCTTTCAATGTCACTTTAAAGTTAAAAGCTGCATCATATGCAATTCTTCAAACTAGTGTCTTCCTCTGTGCATCACCTCTTCCACCTGTCTGTCTCACTTTTCCTGCTAAGAGCGCCCCTAGAGGCTGTTAGCCCGTAAAAATCCATTGACGAGCTTTGTCGTAATATAGACTGCAGTATTCAAAATGTGGCAAAAAGTAGCGGCTTATAATCCGGAAAATACGGTACTTGTTTGAATTGTTCTGTTGTCCCACACTTGGTTTTAGTAAGCAGTTAGCTGACATTCATCTAGTAACACAGATGTATAGTATGTGGGTATTGCTAAAAGTGTTGTGGAATATTAACATGACAACACAGACGGAATTGGAGGCTTAAAAGAGTATCGGTTCTTGTGGAAAATATGGTTTTGGGGAGATGGCAATAGCTTGTGTTCAGTATATTTTTTTGGGGGGGCATTTCCTGTATTTGTGAGGGTGGAACATTATAGATCATCTGGAAGAGATGGGGAATGATTCAGCAAAATTCCTGTGCCAAGAATCAAACCAGAAACCAACCAAAGGTGCACCAAGAATGAAACCCAGGTAACGACATTCAGATCTCAGCCAATGTGATGAATCTCTACTGTACCAGGTGAGCCACTGTTAATCCCTCCCTCTTCCATCTCACCAGTGGCCCAGTAAATCATAAGTATTGTACTTGTACAGTGATTTGGCATCTGTAGAATAGACGATGCATGATGTGAAATATACCATACCAAGTATTATTAGTGAAAATCAGTGTTGGGAATAACTGATTTACTAATGCTGTTATTGTTTTCCAGTCATGGGTAATTGTTAGAAGAATTTTCTGAAAAGAAGAGGCGGAGTCACTGGGTTCAGGAACCAAGTTCCCCCGTGCACGGTCTCAGCTCCCAAACCTGGATGGAGGAAGGGGTGTTGGAATCCGGCTCAAAGGACCAAGATGTTAGAAGAATTTTCTCAAAAGAAGAGGCGGAGTCACTGGGTTCAGGAACCAATATGAATTTACTTGTACAAGGAATCAAGAACATAAAGCAGTTGACTGACTAACATTGGGAAGTCTAAACTATAATATAGAACATGGATACACACCCATTGGTTCACATGTCAAAACATAGTAATAAGGTTCAAGCTCATTGGTACATGTACTGAACTGGTATTGTACTTCCTGTGCTCTATTGTATTTCCTGTGCCCCTCCTACGCTATGGCCTGTTTACTCAAGGACAGGCTTTCCTGACTCCAGACTAACTGGAGTCAGAAGAATAGCTTGTCTTCTCTAAGTATAAACATATATATGTGACATGTCACAAAGATTTCATTCATGACCTTTATCCTTATTTAGTAATCCTACTCTGAGTTGTCTTCTTCCTTAAGTGCCCCAGTGATGCGCGGGTTATTTGGGGGGTTTTTTGTTTGTTTTGTTTTTTTAGCCAACCCGCTTTTGTGAAATTAACAATCCCTGCAAATAAAGTGACATTTTTGGACCTGCACCAACCTGACCTGTGTCCATTGATCCACACATCACTACCTTACACTCCATGTTTTCATGTATGAAGATGAGAGTATCGACATACACAAAATGAAGGCTTTTGTGCTGTCAGGTGATAGAAGGGAGAGAGAAAATAACACGCTGTGTCGACTCCTCCAGCTTGTGCCACAAATGTTGACACGTCAACCAGCTTTTCTGTTAATACCCTAGACTGAATAGAATAGAATGCATTTATTGTCACTATACACATGTATGATGAGATTTAAGAGCAGCTCCTTCAGTGCAAACATATACATATATAAAACATATAAACAGCATACAAATATTCCAAAAATAAATGTGTGTATCCTAAGATAAAAGAAGTTATATATACAGTATGAAATATTAAAAATTGCACAGTATTGTGGTCAGAAATATATTGCACAGAAAGTAATAAGTATTGATTGCACAGGAGGTGGTTGAGAAGTCAGTGCATGTGTGAGTTCAGAGTGGTGATGGCTTTTAGAAAGAAACTGTTCTTGAGTCTGTTTGTCTTGGTTCTGATGCACCTTTAGCACTTTCCTGAGGGCAGCAGGTCGAACAGGTCAGTGCCAGGGTGGTAGTTGTCCCTGATAATATTTTTTGCTTTGTTGAGGCAGCGGGAGGTATAAATGTCCATCAAGGAGGGGAGAGGGTAGCCGATGATCTTCTGGGCTGCCTTCACTACTCTCTGAAGCCTCTCCCTGTCAGCCATTGTGTAGTTGCCATACCACACTGTGATGCTGTAAGTCAACAGGCTCTCCATGGATGAGTGATAGAATGTCACAGCAGGGTGGCTTCAAGGTTGTGCTTTCCTGAGGACTCACAGGAAGTGTAGCCACTGCTGAGCCTTATTGATAATCACTGTGGTGTTGTCTGTCCAGGAGATGACGGAGGAGATGAAGATGCTGAGAAACTGGAATGTATGGACCCTCTCCACACACTCACTGTTGATGAAGAGGGGGGGTTGGGTCAGTGCTGGGCCTCATACAGCACACAGCCCTGTGGAGAGTGTCCACATGGAGGAGAGGTGGGGGCCGAGTCTCACAGTCTGGAACTGGCTGGTGAGAGAGTCCTTTATCCAGGCAAATGTGAGAGTGTCCAGTTTGGTGATGAGAATGTCCAGAATAATTGTATTGAAGGCTAAGCTGTAATCCACAAAGAGCATTTGGACGCAGCTCTGCTGCTGCTCCTGGTGGGGCAGCACAGAGTGGAGGGCTATGACGGAATGCTCTGATAGGCAAGTGTGTTGTTGAGAACATGCTCCCATTATCAACTGTTGACTCAGACTCCTTCAGAGTCCTAATAGCTAAAATACCAGCAAGAGGTTCCACCATGCAGAAAGACATTTTCTGAAGACATAGAAGTAGACTACAGTTAAATGAATGTCAAGCTCAAAAACTGTTGAGAAAAATATGAATATGTCTCTACTACTGCTGACATATGGACTGCATACAATAGAAGCTATCTTGGCATGACAACACATTGGCTAGATCCACATAGCATGTGTAGCAGGGTGGTGTTCATATAACTGCCAGTAGGAGGTGCACAGTATAAAAGCACCCCACTGTTGTTGTTCCTCTTCTGCACCCACTTACTTCTGCCTTCTGGGTTGGTGTCCGGTGTGTCCTGCCTCACCAACGTCAGGTATGAGTGGGCCATGCCCTTCTTTTTGCAAAACAGTGGTGTTGACGATGATGATGCAGTTACTTTGCCACCATATCAGAGATGTGCACCACAAAACCTGGTTTTGTGTACTGATGTTGACAAGTGGCTACTGTCAATACAAGAAGCAAAAGTAATATACAGAAATGCTACAACAAAAAGCACAGCTTTACGGAACAAGGCTAGCCACTCAACAGTGGCTGCAGAGACTGGATGACGTCATCTCAAGGAAGTTTCTAGTCCCCTGCACGACAAGACGTAATTCTTTTCATGATGCCCTTGTTCGAATCTGTGAAGTCCCCATTATCAAACTGAACACCATCTCCTCCAGGTTTGGGTTCCATCACATAAGTTTTGAGTATTGCACGGTGATGAAGCCCCTCACCATAGAGTTATACACCTTCTAGGGAGAGGACCACTGTTTCCACGGCACACCAACCTACCAACACTGGAGTCACTGATACACAAGACTCTGGAACAGAAGTCCTCATTGGCCTTCCAGAGGCCATAGTCACGATAAAAAATAAATACAGATGTGTAATGGGGGGGGGGGGGGGGGTTTAATTT